>JAMZAV010008907.1:0-21838 GCA_024449915.1 Sweltsa coloradensis | reverse complement strand
TACACAAAAATGCAGTATTCAACATCTATTTTATACGAAAAAAATACATATAGTTGGAATAACGGGACGTCGTTTTAAGCCTAATAGACGATACAATTATTTTAATTTTAAATTTCAATCAAGGAACTTGCCAACGTACGATTAGATGTTCTATTCAGGTATATACTCTGGTTTTATTATTATGTGTAAGGGTATTGCTTAAAAGGGAATTAGTCAAGGGAACTATATCGAGAGGAAAACCTATTTAAAAATATTTAGTCCGGATTGCCGGTGGCTGGATTTAAATTCGCTTCTGAAAAGCTCTAGAACTGCTCGAATGTCGGTTGATATAACGGGACTGGTGTCCAACAAGTGCAATCCAATGTAATAGTTTAATATGTAAGTTTGTGCGAGGCATACAAAAAACATAACACAACATACCATAAAACAGGAAAAAACACTAGTAGTATCGGATAAGAACTAAAATCTTAAAACATTACATAATTAGAAGATTGTCGGTAAACCTTACCGGCGATTCGTGGTATAGTGAGCCATCGGGAGGTTGCTACAATGAAAGACGAGCTCATCCAGCGGTTTATGTCCAACAACACTGCTACACTGGGTACATCAGAATCAATAATTCGAAGAAACTTTTCAAATGTCCCCCCCAAACCACTAAATGCCTATACTGTCTTACTCTAGAGAGACACTAGAATGTATTGTGTATGGAGTGTACATACATGTCAATACCACTAAATGCATATGTCTTACTCTAGAGACAATAGAATGTATGTGTATTGGAGTGGACAACATGTCAATCACTAAATGCCTACTGTCTTCCTCTAGAGGACCACTAGAAATGTATGTGTCTTGAGTGTACATTAATGTCAATACCACTAAATGCATACTGTCTTACTCTAGAGGACCAATAGAATGTATTGTGTATTGTCTTGTGTACTGTCAGGCAACACCAGAAACAAAGCGTTCTTGCCGGAGCGGTGGTAACTATAACAAAAACCAAAAATAAAATTAATAGCTCAAGATTGCGGAGAAACACAAAACTCCAATTAACAAAATAAGAAAACTTATATAATTAATTAATTATGAATTCAAATTAATTAATTAGTTGTAAATGAATTAAAAGGAAAACCTGAAACACAACTAAATTAAGAGTAGGATCAAAATGGATCTATCTTACTAACTCATAAATTAGTAAAATGAGTTCCATTTAAAATATAATTATGATCATAAAAGAACAATTACATGAATTGTTAAACAAGCCTGCCTACCTATGATCCAATTATACACAATGTTCTAAATACCCTTGGCTAATCCACCTGCCTAAATACATTTCTTTTTACCCTCCAAAAAGTTCATAAAAAATAATAATAAAATGATAGTGAATTTTAATAAAAGAATGAAATTTAATTTAGAATCAATGAAATTGGTGTTACTCATCGCTTTTACTGCGCTTATGAAACGCGTCGCGAGTTCGATTCTCCTAGGCTCCGGTTACTCAGCTGGTAGACGATGAACCATTTGTCGCGGCCATTCACAGCTGGTTCTTCATGAGTGGGGAAAACCAGATGCGCGCGCCGTCGGATGCTCGAACTACCGTTCAGTTTCATGTTTAGCACACGAACACTTCCGAGATTTCCGATCCGCGATTTTGAAATGTTTGATTGATGAAAATGCACTCAGTTAATAATTTAACTATGTGATATTTAGTGTATCACTAAACGGTTCCAAAGATATGCGGATTAAACTCGGCGAATTAATTAGTGATGTGATATTGATGTATCACTTAAAACTGTTCAAAGGATGATTGACAAAATTACCACTCGGCGGAATTAATAGTGATGTGATATTGTGTATTCACTTGAACCGTTCCAAACGATGATTGACAAATCACTCGGCGAATATCTAATGATGTGATATTTGATGGATAATTCGGGAAATAAATCAACGATACGAATACAACAAAACTCAAACAAATTTAAAAGAAGAAAAAATCACTTTTACACTTTCACCTGCACCTCACAAACATTCACTTTCCTACGAGGCACAGAAGCCAAAAAACAAAGCCTAAGGACACGACACCATCCTGACCAGTCGGCAGGTAGCTAGGGTCCTCCGCCCAACTAAATCTGCTCGGATGTCCCGGTTTCCTGGTTCCTTATATGCCCTTTTCCCCCTTATAGGTCACGTGATAATACGTCACGGCTATCGTATGACCAAACTAGTTTCAAGGTAAAAATTCTCGCCCCTCAGCCTCCCTTGGCCTAGAAGCTCGACTTCTCTTAGAGAGAGATGCATTCTATTTCCCGAAACCAATCAATGGTTAGAATTCTTAGTATCTGCAGGCTTCGAGAAACAAATTCGAAACTCGGCGCTGCAGAAATACTGAAAGCTTTCATGCGGATGATCAGATGGTAAGTTCAAAAATACACTATCGTGACAATATTAGTGAACTTCAAACATTAATTACTCCCTTATACTCAATGAAATGGACTTGAACTAAAAAACTTCATCTTTATTTTAACTGTCCTTTATGTATTGATGTACTTATTAATTGAAATCAGACTGTAAAGGCTTAATAGCTTGATTAGCTAATCATAATTATTACTAATCTACGAGTTATATTCGTATTACAATGAATCATTATGATTTAACTGATGATATAGAGATGCATCATGATATAAACATGTTTGATTCGATGAATATTAATAAAGGTTAATTAGATTAATTGAATAAAATTTGCATGTCATTTTACCAAATCATAGATATACAACATAAAATAGCTATGAGAGCCTGGACCTTTTACAATACCCCCTTATGAATTAATTAAATTGGAACTTTTAATTAATTCATTAATTATAAACAAGATAACTTATTTATGGACATTCATTCATGGTCTCTAAATTCTAGTTCCATTCTAAATTGAAGTGCTTAAATTATATCTTTCAATACTTAATTTACTATCCTATCTTATGGAACTCATTTGATTATATTTCATACTACAATTCATTCAAAATTATTAATTAAACGATAATGAAACCTCCTGATAAATTTTCCCCCCCCCCCCCCAAATCAAAAATGTTTAAATTTAATGAATTATCTATACACATTACGTTATATTGGTTACAAATCATAAAAGAAATTAAAACTTGAATTACAATTTAAAAGGTTATGTTAAGTTGGTGCATTGGTCAATGAATAACATGTTCATTCCGAGTTTCTCGAAGTCAGTCTCTGTTGGTTGAACGGTCTGATACCTAAGGCATGAACCAAAAACAGCTGGTTCTAGATCAACAACAACTGTCCATTTGCAAAAAGACCTCGTGGCCTTCAAGTCCTGCATTCAATCTTTCCGATGCGACCTAGCCATCCTGTGCAGTTACACACAAAACTCGGAAAACACCCACTCCACTTCACTTTCAATGAATAGCCGTTCAACTCTTCAATCGTCCTCCAACAAAAATCAATAGCACCGAGACATAACTAACAGGTGTAAAAGAAAATATTTGTGGGTACATTTTTTCAAATTAAAACTCTACAATTCATCTTGTACATTATAAATTATGATAATGATTGTTTTATAATATGGACATAATTATTTTTTTTTTTGAAAGAAATTAAGAGTAAACGTTCCCTTCATTATTATGCAAATTAATTACTTTCTGTTTCACGGTGATATTTTGTAATTTTCTGTTATGTCAAGCGATTCGGAACCAATACTAAAAAAATTCACTCCATTGTATAAGGTTTACATGCTGGGTACTTTGGAAAACAGAATACAATTGTTTCATCCTCTGACAAAACCCAACAATAAACAAAAAATATTAAATTTCCTAATAGTCAACTCCACATTACTTATTTCATCAGTTGCTAGAAAGGTCACTAGCAAAAATACAAAATTACAGGTGAGTAGTAACTTTGTCTCCCCGTCACAATTAACTTAGGGCAGTGAACAAGTCATGTTGCACCAATGCCAATTTCTCTTATCTAGGATTGCTATACTCGAAAGGATACCATCAATTCTGAAATTTATACACTCTGCCTCCACTTCTCCATGCTAGTGAACCAGTGACAAAATCGCATTATACACTACTTCCAGTATACATTCCATACAATTACATAACAAATTCATACCTCATAATTAATAATAAAATGCATAATTGTTGAAAGTTCCTTGTCTCTAACCCTTTCACTACAAATCATCTTCAATCATTACCATACTATAAATTAATTTATTGATTAATTAACTAATATTTTATATTTTTTTCTTTTATATCAAATCAAAAATTATCTGAATTTTTTTTGTTATTCACCATCACCTTAGCTTGATATTTATGATAATGATTCTTACAAAAAAAAGCTTATTTTGCACTAATTATACCCTAATTTAAGTGCAATTACATGATAAATGGGAAGTTGCTTCACTTCTTTGATCTTTTTGGTCATTGTTTAATGACTTATTTACAATTACATTCTGTTGTATTTCTCCTACCGACATTTTTCAATCTTCACTCCTATAAGTGAGAAATCATTTTTCATTCCTTTATAATTGTTTGTAGGGCTTCAAATTAATAACATTGAATACTCCCTTTGATACTCCTTGTTCATTACATATTTCGTACGCATTCAAACCTGCGATCGAGATAACCTCATATGGGCCCTCAAAAACCAAAAAGAACTTCTTACATTCCTTAGCCAAGCAATTGGATACATTAATGATTTTACTAATCTTTGCACCTACTTTAAATACAGTTTTACGTGTGTAATTTTTCCTCATGTCTCCTTTTCTCTCTTCTGCCTTAGTATGTAATCTTCTGATGCGAGTATGATCTTAGCATTCTGGGTAGTCTAACACAAATTATTTTCACTAATGTTGAATTCCTGATGCTAGTTTGGCTTAAATTTTTGATTAAAGTGTAGCTCATAGGGAGCATAGCCAGTGCTATCATGATATGAAGAATTGATCCAACATTCAAATTGAGGCAACCATTTTACCCAACTAGAATGGTTTTGATGACAAAACGTTCTACACAAACGGCCAATCTCTCTCATTACTCTTTCTACAGGGTTGGATTGTGGATGTCTGATTGAACTTAAATAGGCTCTTACCCCCCTTTTTTCTAGTGTTTCATTCCACTCATAGACCATGACTGAGTTCCGTGATCCTGTAATTATAAGCAAGAGGCTGTTGCCACAGAGTCCTCCATGTATAGTTTAGCTTGATAGCCTCAGCAATTGCAGTCTGGTTTTACCATAGGGTATAAATTACAAGTTTTGATGAAGATGTCTAAAAAATACAATAATCTAAACGGAAATTATGTATCCAGTTGGGATTCAGGTCATAGATATTCAACGAAATAGTCCATCCCCCTGTCAATTCTGTAGACACAATAGGGGCTTAAGTCCCTCCTGCTAGTCGGGTAGGGTGTTTAGTTGTCTGACAGCTGTAACAACCCCACTATTCTTCTGAAGTCCTCGGCCAATTGATGACCATGGAAAATATTCTTGTAAACTCATAAACATTTTAGAGCCAAAGTGCCTAGTTCCAGATTGAATGCTTTCAATTTACATTCGTAAACAAACCCTTTGGTCACACCATAGTTATCCATTTTTGCTTATCTCTTTTCTATGAAACAATTTTTTATTATGAATCAGTTATTTATCGGTAATTTAACCAGTGTTAGCCTCCTATTCACTCGATGATTTTTTTTTTCCATATTTATCATCCACCTTTGATAATCTTCTATTTTTCTCATTTTCTTACGCAAATCTGAACTGACATATTGAATAATCGGTGCAATAATACATCTCGTGATGTAGTGGGCGTGTCCTCTATCTCTCCAGTATCATTATAGGAAATCTACTTAGTGTATCAGCAGCTACATTTGCTTTACCTGAACAATGAACAATTTTTAAATTAAATTGCTGTATCAACTAGTATCCAGGCGTTGTGATAACCTACTGATAACAATCTACTTGCATTAAGAAAAGTCAGTGCTTTATGGTCCGTGTGAGATATAATCAATTCCACTCCTGTGATAAATATTCTGAATTTCATTAATGCCCAAACAACGGCGCGAGTAATTCTTTTTCTGAAACTGTAAAAATGTTAAATTCAGCTGCCTTAATTATTCTTGAAGCAGACTAGTTATTTTATTCATTTCAATCTTATACGTTGAATAAAATTGCCCCTAAACAAAGTCAACTGGCATCACCATTGCCAAATAAAAGGGCGTGCTAGTCGGGGAATTTTAGATGCATAGTTTCAACAAACAAGTTTTTTACTCTTCAAAATGCTGTATCGTGTGCGGGCGTCCAGTTCCATCTAACCCTTTATTGTGAGCTCTTGCAAGGCCACTGTCGCCTGCGCGTAGTCTAGCGCATAGATCCTGGAAATGAAACATAGACTAAGAAACCTTTCAATTGTCGTAAGTCTTTTAGGGATTGGGCCAACAATGAATACTATCTAGTTTACATGGATCAGGACTCAAACCTTTGTTGCCCTTAAAATAGGCTAAAAAATGGAAGGCTAAATGACAGAAACTGGATTTTAATAAATTAATAGATTACACCTGCTCTTTCTATCCGTTCAAGGACTATATCGATATGCAATACATGTTCATCTATGTTCGTGAAAAAATTAAAAAGTCATCCACATAACCTTACAAAAAGTGTGGTATATCTGTTCCTAACCACTTGGGTCATTGCTCGACTGAAGTGCTACTGAAACCTTTAATCCAAACGGGAGCGGACAAAAACTATAAAATATCTTGACTATATTTAAACGATGTCAATTTTCTTACTCTCTTTTTCAAGTGATAATTGCCAATATGAGAAACCATATCGAATTTAGTTAGGTAATTGGAAACTTCACCCAATCCCTGTAATAGCTCTTGTGGAGGCAGGGACTTTCATACTCGGGGATCAATCTTTTGTTTAACTGTCTAGCATCTAAAACACAATCGCACGGAACCTTCTTTCTTTCCAACAACAACCATAGGGTTAATGTATGGACTATCACTTCTTTCTCTTATTCCTGTTTCTACCATTGTTACGATTATTGATCATCAACTGCTTGCTTATAGGGCATATGGAATTAGGATAGTTTCGCTCAAAGTACCTTTCATTATTACCTTACTTTGAGTTTACATTCAAAATCCCTTTATTTCTACCGGGGGTATCTTTAAAAACTGCTCTATTTTTCACAAAACATTTATGTGCTGTATTTTTGTTCAGGGGTTAAATTTAAATTTTCAACAAATAGTTATAATCTTTCTTTTTCCTCATAATACTGAATGACCTCCTTTATCTTATAAAATCTTGATCAGAATTTAACTGACAAAATCGCTGTTAGGCACGAATCATCACTAATATTAATTTATTCATGTTAATTACTGATTATTTATCCATTGTCCCTGAATTTGAATTTGCTTAGTATTTGAAATCGATAACAAACTGAATTTTCTGTAAGCCAGTCCACACCTAATTAACTTCTTGACAAGATTGTTTACCACTTAAAAAAATGCTTTAGTTTTTTATTTCTTCAATAGTGACGTCTACAAAAACCTGTTAATAACCCTTCTTACTACCGTTGTTTTAGCCCCAACACAGTTATACCAATTACAGGTAGTGATGTAATAACCCAACCATTACATAGTTTATCATAGAACTTTCTAAAGGCATGAACCTGGGTCTGACACTTCAAATAAACGCAGTTACCTCTTGTTTTTCAATCAACAATTAACACTAGGACAATTAGGATTTCTTTTGATTTATGTGTTCAGGTCCTCTTCTAATAAAAATTCCCCCCTAGGGCTTCTGAAATTACAGTATTTACCTCATCACGGGAATTTTCTATAGACGACTGATGACACCCGGTTACTTCCCCAGTCATTAGTGGTTTAAAAGGTTGTGAGGCGAGGGAACCGTTCTCCGTTTTCTATGGTATTATGGGCAATTACTTGATGGTTCCCGTCTTTCATTGGTCCTATTAGTCTTCTCGATTGTTATTATTGTTATAGTAGTGACTAGGTTGTTTGTTATTGTTGTAGCTATTGTAGGAAGGAGTTGCCCTGTATCCAGTTGTTATTAGGATTTTCGATTATCGTCGTGTGTTATACCACGATTGCTTGTGATTTCCTTGTTACCCCCCGGATTATATCCTTCCTGGTTATCAGTAGGGTTTACTACATCCGAAATGTTTGCTTTTTCGAGATTCTTAAAACATTTATCTATCGTCAATGACGAGTCTTGTTTTTGAGATAACATAGCCCTAGACCTTCTCAGAGAAATTGGGTACTATCGTCCCAATGAGTAGCAGATTCAGGGCAATGGCGATGAGGTAGATAGCCTACCCTGTTTCACAATTGCGTTGCACATAATCCGGACATGGTATGATGGGGTTTTTTTTTTTTTGGGAAAAAAAAAAAAACACATTAATGTTAATTGGCCATTATATACTGAACTAATACCTTTCCCCTTGTTCATGCACATTCCAGTTAGCGATTGAAAAAAACAACGTTTTGAAATCCGATAACTACAAAGTCATTTTCTTGTATCCATGTTTTCACAGGACCTCCACAGCATTGTATTATCAGGCTGACTTTACTCTCTTCATCTAACATCATTACATTTGGAATCTTGACTCCATTAAACGAATGAATTCAACCAGGATGTATGCCATTTGTACTACTGGTGAAATTTAATCTCTTCCGGATTAACTTCTGTTGGCCACATACCTAGTACTCCTTTTCCAACTGGTTCGTTGTAGCGGTCGTTTGAATTGGTTGCAGGACGTTATCCCCTCAGTTCTTTTCTTTATTTCTTGGAGTAATTTTCCTTCAATTACCGGCAACTCTTTTTCTTTGATTATTTTTAGGGTTGACCCTACACTATCCTGAACTTGCTTGTTAACAACAATGACCTGTTCTTTTAATTTTTGCATTTGTTTGTCTCTTTCTTTCCTCTGTTTTTCTTGTTCTTGATTATCTGTATCAATTTTTTCCACACGACTATCTAAATCTTCAATCTTTTTGTTCATACTTGCACCCAGTTGATCTGTTTCATATATTTCATTATTGATTTTTTGAATTTTTTCATTCATTTCATTAAATTGTTGTTTGTTCTGAACGATGTTGCTTTGAGTTAAAGATTTCATCTGCTGATCTATTCCCTTCTCGATTTTCTGATCTACTTCATTTATTTTCGAATCCATTTTTTCAACTTGGTCGATGATTTCTACTTGAACTTTAGTAATTTCTACTATTTTCTTTTGAACAACAGTAATTTCTTCTTTTGTTTCCCCCTTTTGTTTCTTAAGTTGACTTTGTATCTCAAACTTAAATTCTTTCATCTGTTTCCCCAATTTTTCTTCAATTTTCATTGTTTGTTGGTCAATCTTACTCCCCATTTCTTGTAATTGTTTCTCAATTTTCTCTTCCAATTTTTGTGTATCCTGTGATTGTTTATCCATTTTTTCAACCATTTCCTGTGATTGTCTATCCATTTTGTTTGCAGTTTCCCTATTTTCCTGCATCATTTGTTTGAGCATTTTCATTATATCTGGCATATTCTGTTCCTCTTGTTTATTTGATTTATCTACCCCTACCGAACTATCACTTTTTACCCCCCCTACTGATTCTGTTATCTGTTCTGTTTTACTGTTTCCTAATGAACTTCCACTGACTATCCCCTCATCTGTCTCTGTTAGTGTGCCTAACCCTGTCACAGTCGAGTTTCCTATTGATGAAATAGTCTCCATCTCTGGCATGCTTTCTTTTTCAATATACACAATACTAGACATATCAGAAAATGCATTTTCTCCTTCCACATTTATCTCATTCACAGTACTGTTAAAAATGATTCCCTGCTCTGATTGATCCATTTTATCCATTATTATTATTTTTTTTTTTTTTTTATCAACTTAAAGTTAATCAAAGAAAATTAATTATTTTTATTAATTATCCCGGTCGATGTTAATTACATGCCACACGTTGGGCTCGCCAAATTGTCAGGCAACCACCCAGAAACAAGCGTTTCTTTGCCCGGAGGTGGTAACTTAACAAAAACAAAAATAAAATTACTAGCTCAAGATTGCGGAAGAAACACAAAACTCCAATTAAAAAAATAAGAAAAATTAATATTAATTAATTAATTATGAATCATAATTAATTAATTAGTTTGGTAAATGAATTTAAAAGAAAACCTGAAACACAAACTTAAATTTAAGAGTAGGATCAAAATGGATCTATCTACTAAATCATAAGATTAGTAAAATGAGTTTCCATTTAAAATATAATTATGATCATAAAAGAACAATTACATTAATTGTTAAACAGCCTGCCTACCTATGGATCCAATTCTACACAATGTTCTAAATACCCTTGGCTAATCCACCTGCCTAATTACATTTCTTTTTACCCTCCAAAATTTCATAAAAAATAATAATAATTGATAGTGAATTTTAATTAAAAGAATGAATTTAATTTAGAATAATGAATTGGTGTACTCATCGTTTTACTGCGCATGAACGGTCGCGAGTTCGATTCTCCTAGCTCCGTTTACTCAGCTGTAGACGATGACCATTTGTCGCCGGCCATTCACAGCGGGTTCGTCATGATGGGGGAAAACCAGATGCGCGCCCGTCGGAGCTCGACTTACCGTTCAGTTTCACTGTTTAGCACACGAACACTTCCGAAGATTTCCGATCCGTGATTTTGAAATGTTTGATTGATGAAATGCACTCAGTTAATTAATTAACTACTTGTGATATTTAGTGTATCACTAAACGGTTCCAAAAGATTGATTGGCGGATTACACTCGGCGAATTAATTAGTGATGTGATATTTGATGTATCACTTAACTGTTCCAAACGATGATTGACAAATTACACTCGGCGAATTAATTAATGATGTGATATTTGATGTATAATTCGGTGAAATAAATCAACGATACGAATACAAAAAAACCTTCAAACAAATTTAAAAGAAAGAAAAATCACTTTTCACTTTCACCTGCACTCACAAACATTACTTCCTACGAGGCACAGGAAGCCAAAAACAAAGCCTAAGACGACACCATCCTGACCAGTCGGCAGGTAGGTCCTCCGCCCAAACTAAATCTGCTCGGATGTCCCGTTCTGGGTTCCTTATATGCCTTTTTCCCCCCTTACTAGGTCACGTGATAATACGTCACGGCTATCGTATGACCAAACTAGTTTCAAGGTAAAAATCTCGCCCCTCAGCCTCCCTTGGCCTAGAAGCTCGACTTCTCTTAGAGTGATGCTATTCTATTTCCCCGAAACCAATCAATGGTAGAATTCTTAGTATCTGCAGGCTTCGAGAACAAATCGAAACTCGGGCTGCAGAAATACTGAAAGCTTTCATGCGGATGATTCAGATGGTAAGTTCAAAAATACACTATGTTGACAATATTAGTGAACTTCAAACATTAATTACTCCCTTAATACTCAATGAAATGACTTGAACTAAAAAACATTCATCTTATTTTACCTGTCTTTATGTATTGATGTACTTTATTAATTGAAAATCAGACTGTAAATGGCTTAATTAGCTTGATTAGCTAATCATTAATTTATTGCTAATTACGAGTTCATATTCGTAATTACAATGAATCATTATGATTACTGATGATATAGAGATGCATCAGTGATATAAACATGTTTGATTCGATGAATATTAATAAGGTTATTAGATTAATTGAATAAATTTGCATGTCATTTTACCAATATCATAGATATACACATAAAAATAGCTATGAGAGCCTTGGACCTTTTACAGTACATACATGTCAATACCACTAAATGCCTACTGTCTTACTCTAGAGGACCACTAGAATGTATGTATATTGAGCGTACATTACGGTCGACTGACTTGGCTCGAGACCGTGCAGGGCCTACTGCAGGGTACAAAAAGAATGACTTACTACTTGCTTGTTTTCTTGTGAAAGAGCTATCATTACGATTAAAACAATCGGAAAGTTAAATGGGGTAGAAAGCACCTTTCTAATGGGTTTATATCTTCTCACAAAACAGTCGTTTTACAAGGTGAGATTATCGGGGAACACAGGAATAGGATTATATAACAGAGAAACACAACTTTACAATCAAAGGCCTACCTACACACACAGTGCTGTTCATTGACTTTTCAATGGAGAATACTAACTTTTAAATGGTAATTTAATAGAATTAATATTGAGGAACGTACTAAAGTTAACACATTCTCAGATGAAGCTAAAAACAAAAATTGTTATTACAGAAATCTTCAACAATCCAGTTGTTTACGGTATTTGTTGCCGCGTTGTAGGATTAGAGAACGCTCTATTAAATATGGAAGACAGTCAGTTTCGTTGGTCTCCAAAAATAACATGTTTAATTTTCAAAGTGAAAAAGGTAGAGAAGGTGATATTTAGTTTGAACAACAGTAATGTTTTCTTTGATACACTCATATCCATGGAATGTTACATTGATAGACTTCGACTATTCTATGCAAGTTTGATGAAAATCAAAAGCGGCTTTTTTCCTAGTTGAAAGTGACGAATCACAGAAAATATCCCATTAATAATTATAATGTCAACCACCGGCATAATACCAAGAAAGCTACATGACAGCATTAAACAACTGATCTTCAACCCATTATATACTTTTTTAAATTTTTATTTATGGGTTTCTATAAAGCATTACAGAATAATTTGATAAGCGTAGCGAGCGAAGAGAAGATTCCATTTCGCTACACTGGGGGAAAAAATCCGGAATGATTTTTTTTTATCATTTTGTATTTTTGTGTGTTTGGTAACACGATTCCGGCTAAACCAATATACCAATTGCGATGAAATTTTGTAGAGGCCTTCAAAATCTCTTAACTTAGAACTGCCACGTTTTTGAGCGCAATCGAAAAATTATTTCTCATGAAAATCGCAATTTTACGATTTTTTTTCGATTTAAAAAAACATTATTCGACTTAAAACACCTATATGCTGTATCCGATTGTAACGATTTTTACAATACCTAAATTTTATGAATTAATATATTCGTGTGAAATTTGAGTACAATCGAAAAATCGCAATTTTACGATTTTCGATTTTTTTAAACATCTTTTGACTTATAACACCTTCAAGCTTTATCCGATTGTAATGATGTTTTCACAGAACCTTAATTTTATGAATTAATAAATTCGTGTGAAATTTGAGCACAATCGCAAAATTATTTCTCGTGAAAATTGCAATTTTACTTTTTTTTATTTTTTCAAAAATTTCTTCGACTTATAACACCTACATGCTTTATCCGATTGTAATGATTTTTTTCACAGAACTTTAATTTTATGATTTAAGATATTCGTGTGAATTTTTAGGTTAATTGAAGAACATTTTTTAACGTATATCTTAATTTTACGTTAAAAAAAATAAAATTACATCAAGCAGGCGGTTACCTAACCAAAGAACATGTCCAAAGAAACTCGTGCGTCATATGGGGCGAATTTTTTATTGTTGTCTTGTCTCCAATATTGCTTTTCTTTGGTAGCTTCGCAAACGCTTTTTCAGGCGCGTTGTTGGATGAGTGGAATTGGTGCATTGAGCTGCCATGTGTTTTGCAGATGGTATTTACATTGATTTCGTTTTCCCATTACAATGGCCTGCGAGACACGCTTGGTAATATTGTTTTAATTTTTACGACGACGACATGAGAATCAGGGGCCCGTCAACCTGGTAGGTCATTTCGCATTTCACATTTCGCATTCGAACACAGGGCAGCTCAATACACCATTTACGCTCATCCACCGACGAACCTGAAAAAGCGTTTGCGAAGCCTTCTATAAATAGTAATAATAATATTAAACAGTTAACATATAAAATGCTAGTCTTAAAAGGCAGCAATTCTCAACACGTGTAGAATAGTTCGTAAATTTCTGAACTAAGAATGAACCTGCGAGATTCCGAGACAGCTTCCATCCTGACATGGTTTTCGTGGTTTCCAAGTCCGAAGATAAAATGCTAGGATGGCGACGAGAAATCGACCACGACCGTACACAGCAGAAAGAAAACATCATCTACAAAGAATATTCTAAATGACTTAATGTATGTTTTGTTGGTACACATGGAAATGGAAGTACTTGACCTAAGTCCGTACATCATTTTAGCTCCAGTTTTTGACCGAGTTGGTACAAAATACATTCAATAAAATATTAATAGTAATAAAAAATAAAAATAAAAATAATAATAATAATAATAATAATAATAATAATAATAATAATAATAATAATAATAATAATAATAAAAATAATAATAATAATAATAATATATATTTTTTTTTAATTGTATGTAGCAAAAACATAAGAGTACAAACATATACAATATCCCACTAAACCCGAAGGCTTATCAGTGGGTCACATTAATGTATCAAAATAACTTAGGTTTAAGCTCATAGCTGAAGGCCGTTGAAACATTCTACAATATGACTAAAATTAACAATTTTACACAATAATATAAATGACAAAGTACACACAGAGACGTAAGGAAATACAATAAACATCGAATTGATCTATAAATATCACAGAAACATAAATAAAATCGATATACACTTACTTATTACATCAGGTAAATCAATTATACACACACAAGGTGAGAGTTTACAAAAAAGAAAAAGAAAATGAGTTCTTAAAAGGAGTAAGTTCACAAAAATCATTGCAGTTCTTTAGAAAGGTTCTCGAGGTAAAATGATTTTAGGTATAACTTAATCAAGGATATTTTATCTAACGTTAAAATTTCAGGTGGCAATGAATTAAAAACTCTTGGTACCATGAAACGCAAGCAGCGATCACCATGTTTATTCGTTGTTAATGGTACTACAAACTTGTTTTGGCTAGCAAGTCTAGTTCCTTTATCATGCACACGGGGTATTTTATATTTCGTATCGTAAAAGTACTTCAAAATCAGCCTGTAGAAATATAATTCTCTTACCGGTAATATAAAGCAAGTCCTAAAGACGTCCTCAATTTCGTTGTGGACATTATGCAATCGTTTGGGGTGTATTATCTTTACTATCGAGTTTTGTAGTCTAATAAGCATGGTCATATTCGAAACCGAAGCGTTACCCCATGACAGCAAAGCATACGTTAATACAGATACAACTAGAGAAATGTAAACTAATCTTAACGTGTCATCGGATAGAACTGGTTTTAACTTATAAAGTTGATATGCACACGACCGAAGTTTTGTACAAATATAATCAATATGGTGCTTCCTTGAGAAATTTCGATCGATCATTGCTCCTAAATACATATGGCTCGCCACAGATTCAATCTGTTGAGTACATTCACAATCAAAATCGTTCCCAGCCCTCCTATGTAAGCAAGCAGTTTAATAATAATAATAATAAATAATAATAATAATAATAATAATAATAATAATAATAATAATAAAAATATAATTGGATGAGCGAAGCGAAAACTACAATTTCACTGACACCCCCCCCCCCCAAAAAAAAAATAAGCTCGGGTGTATTTCTTTGTTTGTTTGTTTGTTTGTTTTCTTATCTGTTTGTTCGCTCTCTACTGAACAAACGGCATAATCATGCGATCTTGATGAAAATTGGAGGGGACCTTCGAAATCTCTGAACTTAGACCGGCTACATTTTTGGGTGCAATTGAAGAAATATTTCTCATGAATATCGTACTTTTGGGATTTTTTTCGTTTTTTTTTGTGCGATTTGTTCGTGACATTTGGGCCGATTCTGACCAAACGGGTGGGGCTACGACATTAAGGTTGTGGTGATCTAGTACCTTTTGAAAGAAAAAGTTGAAAAAGTTAAGACAGAATCCATATAAATAAGGGTTTGAACATAAGTTTTTTGAGGTATATAATAACAATTACAAGTAACAATAGAAACTTGACAACAATCACCTACAATGCGTTCGAAAAGCACTTGCAAAAGTAAAGAGATCCCACGCAAACTATAAAAACTTACAAAAAAGCTCATCCATCAACGCGACTAAAAAAGGCGTTCGCGAAGCGGCCTAGTTATAATAATAACGCTACCCTTCCTACTTGTCATCTCCTCAGCCAAACATTAGTCACTCTGACCCTCATAGACTCGATGCAACCATTGCATCACCTAATCGATTAGTATTGTTAATAAGCCGCTACAAACGGAAATGATATGTCGATTGAATGCGGTGGGCTTTGTCTGCCGCTGCAAGGCGCTCAAACATCAACCTACACCTAGGCCTAGACACATTCGCTAGCTAACATTCTATAGAAGCAAATAGACAAATTACGGAGCAGGACTTACGCAAAATAAAGTGCATTAACTAAACGAAATCAAGCTATGTACATGCAGTTGCAACTTTTTTGGTAAAAGAATAAATCAAAAATCCAGAATTATATACATGGTGCAGGCAATTTTTTTATTTCTGTCTAAAGAACACACCAATATATTTATTTTTTGTGAAGGCTTTCATGGTCGAATGATGTATTTAAAGACTTTCTTATAGGTAGAGACCACGTACATATAATAATTAAAATAAAGAACACATTTTGACGTTTCGTGGAGATTGCACCCCACTTTTGCAAAAATTGTTTATTTGTTAAACAAAACACATGTCAATAAATTGTAAAGAAGATGCAAAGAGGGCAACAAAAGTGTAGGAAAGATAATATTATTGAAAGAACGAAATTTAAACTAACGTGTTTGGCATTCCAAATTATTTTAACCTTGTACGGCTTCTGGTGACTGCATGGTAGATTACTGGTAACAAGTTGTATTTTTGTATTTGGTTGTGAAGATGACATTGTTTGGCTTCTTGTGACTGGTCCATTATTATCGGTATCGAGATGAATGATTCATTTTGTTCAATCGCATTAGGGACATTTCTTGGAAAACACGCATTTCATTAACCACAAGCATATTTATTGACGCTCATATCTCTTCGTCTTTTCTTCCTATTGTATTATAAGTGGTCAGCTCTTAAATAAATCGTAATTTTAACTTAATTATAGTTGCATTGTTAGTGCATATTGTTTTTATTTACTTTCTTCCTCATTTTTTATATAATGGAGTGAAGCCCCCCTCAATGCATCACGACAAAACGTGCGTTTTGCAGAGTAAGGTCGAGAAGTTTTTGGTGACCGTAGGGTTATCTCTATCGGTAGTGAAGGCTGGACAAAGCGGCAACTTTCTCTTTAGTTTTCAAAGCCGGGAAGAAACGCATAAATCTGTTGATTGATAAGCTTCGCTGATTGTTGTATTAATTTGTGTTTAAAAATAATTAATACTTAGTACTTGTATGTATCCGAATCAGCTGTGAACTCATTTATATAAATTTAAAACAAATAAACCATCTCGTTTCCCACAAATCGACCAACTTTAAAATCAATCAAGGTTAATGAAAATTCAAATCAATGGGTGGGCAATTTGAATGATTAGCCACGGGGGTCCATGCGTTATTATCGATGAAAAGTACATGTTGAAATAGATATAGCGGAAATTAATTTAAACGTAGTAGAATTCAACGATTTGAATGTAGATAATAACACTTTTAAAGGTCCACAGGAGTTGATGTCAAAAACGTTTAACATCAGTGTTTATTTCCATTTCTAGACAATCTAGATTCCTATTAAAATAGGTAATTATTCGTCTCTACCGTCTTAATACTCCGGGCAAACAACAAATACCTACGTTCATATAAATAATAATTTTGAGCAAATTAAAATTTGCGAGAAGCACATTGCTGTTCACTGTATTACTGAAATTTGCTATGTTTACAAAAAAGTAGCGTTCCTTTTAGTTTATATTTTTTTTATTCTTAGAATGCGCCAAAACACATATTTCTCGCTACACCTGGTTGTGTCTTAGGCATCACAAGATTAGCACCCTCCCCGTTTCCCCATCATCTTGTCCACATCTGCCTGTACTTGGTCTTGCCATATGGAAAATAATTGCATATTACAAATAAAGGCTCCAAATGAGACTTGACAAATAGGTGACTGTCCACTGTGGTAACAAGGTTCTTTGAGGAGAAAATAAAAATAAAAACAAAAACACATTCTACGAAATAAGGAACACTCGACAACGATCTGTTTAGCATATTATGATTTAAGGAAGTTTGCCTGCAGCTCTATATGCGAGTCCCATGTTCGGTATTCGCGACACCCAGGTAAATAAGTTATACTGGAATATAAATTGTAACTCTGATAAATCACAGCGAAGCTTGACATTTTTCCAACTTTCGCACTCACTTTTCACAGGCGAGCTTTCAGCTAACACATGAATAAACCCAGCACGCGGTGCGAGGTAAGGGGTAAATAACAAATCTGTCTTTTACTAATTCAACGAATAGTATAGGCTAGACGTGCACAGTTAAGCTTGAAAGGTATCGGAGTGGCTTCTCGGTCTCCTACCTGCCGGGTTATCTGGGTTGACTCAGCCGTGCCGCTTGAAAGGTATCGGAGTGGCTTCTCGGTCTCCTACCTGCCAGGTTATCTGGGTTGACTCAGCCGTGCCGCTTGAAAGGTATCGGATGGCTTTTCTCGGTCTCCTACCTGCCGGGTTTATCTGGGTTGACTCAGCCGTGCCGCTTGAAAGGTATCGGAGTGGCTTCTCGGGCTCCTACCTGCCAGGTTATCTGGGTTGACTCCGCCGTGGGCCCCTTGAAAGGTATCGGAGTGGCTTCTCGGTCTCCTACCTGCCGGGTTATCTGGGTTGACTCAGCCGTGCCGCTTGAAAGGTATCGGAGTGGCTTCTCGGTCTCCTACCTGCCGGGTTATCTGGGTTGACTCAGCCGTGCCGCTCCAGCCCACTCAACGGCAATCCTCACTGCAGGGTGTCTACACTCTATGAGTACACACCGGAACTACCGTGCGTGGGTGTTCGGGTGTTTAGGGTTATTCCGTTTAATTTTGGAATCAAATACAATTCAGACTAAACCCAAATAATAATCCAAAAAATGAATGGAAATTAATGAAAGCTCAAGGATAAGGCACAAAATGGCAGCTGAAAGTTGGACATAAAACACAATCTTCATAATTGGTAGGGGTAAGAAAAATGTTAGTTATAGTTTTTCCATTATCGCTCCCAAAAGAAAGAAAAACGAAATCGTTGAGAATGAACCTTGGGTTGATTTCCCAAGATCAGAGGATATTAATAACCTGGTTTAGAGACTAGATTAATATGAATTCCTTGGGTAGATCCAAGAGTTAGCTGTTGTAGTCGTAAGTAGAATCGGTAACCAATACACACGAGTGGCGAGATCTAATGGACGATATAAATCTGTTTTACAGTCCTTCTCTAGCAACATTGAAACCCTTCGTCTAGCCATAGTTCCTAACTTACGCTCGAGAATGCGCCAGGGATTAAGTCTCTTAGATTGGAAACTGCAAGGGCTAATCGATTTTCTGCGGAAATGACCCTCAAGGGATATTAACTGTGTCGATCGATTACTATAGTAAGAACTAATGCTAGGGTTGCTCAGACCAACCAGATGTTTTAGAGTTTACTTCTTTCTTAGCAGTGTTAACAAGAGTCGACGTTTTGACTTTCGAAATGATATTTAACACGAAAGTATGCTGTAAGTGGACTTGTATTCCATCGTCTCGGATGGTACTCTGTTTCTTTCTTGAGACTGTCAAGAGAGAGTATCAATGTTTTGCAAGGGGAGATTTTGAAAAAATGACAGAATCAATGTTGAAAGGTTTTCCATACAAAGTTTAGATCGGAAAATCCAGGCTGTCGTCATTTGAGTGAAAACCATGTGAAATGCATCGCAGGGGTTAAAATCACGGTGGATATTTGGAAACACGGGGGTTTAAAACATACGTCCAACATTGTGTTCCGTAGTGCGATCGTTTATATATATTATATTATATGCTTTTGTAAGTAAGTTATAAAGCCAATACAATTAAAAATATTTAGTAGGCCAAAGAAATAGTAATCGATACGATATCTATATCTTGATATTGATCTTAAGTGGAGGTGCCGGGTAGCTTATAATAAATACGTTCTGTTTCATATGGTGGAGATGCCGGGTAGCTTATGATAAATACGTTCTGTTTCATATGGTGGAGGTGCCGGGTAGCTTATATTAAATACGTTCTGTTTCATATGGTGGAGGTGCCGGGTAGCTTATAATAAATACGTTCTGTTTCATATGGTGGAGGTGCCGGGTAGCTTATAATAATACGTTCTGTTTCATATGGTGAGGTGCCGGGTAGCTTATAATAAATACGTTCTGTTTCATATGGTGGAGATGCCGGGTAGCTTATAATAAATACGTTCTGTTTCATATGGTGGAGGTGCCGGGTAGTTTATAATAAATACGTTCTGTTTCATATGGTGGAGGTGCCGGGTAGCTTATAATAAATACGTTCTGTTTCATATGGTGGAGGTGCCGGGTAGCTTATAATAAATACGTTCTGTTTCATATGGTGGAGGTGCCGGGTAGCTTATAATAAATACGTTCTGTTTCATATGGTGGAGGTGCCGGGTAGCTTATAATAAATACGTTCTGTTTCATATGGTGGAGGTGCCGGGTAGCTTATAATAAATACGTTCTGTTTCATATGGTGGAGATGCCGGGTAGCTTATAATAAATACGTTCTGTTTCATATGGTGGAGGTGCCGGGTAGCTTATAATAAATACGTTCTGTTTCATATGGTGGAGGTGCCGGGTAGTTTATAATAAATGCATCCTGTTTCATTCATGTTGATTAAGTGGATACTTGATATGTTTTAGTTTTTAAATTAAATAATATATTGTCTCCAAACGTTTGAGTGTTGGCCCTTGTTCCCCTAGAGTCCGGAGAGTAGGAAACCCTTCAATTTTGTGTCAGCTAGTGCACGCTCAGCTGAAACTTGGCAAGGAATTAGTTCAGCCAAGTTTTTATTGCGATCGCAATTGTATGCTTTAGACTGAGCAAGGGAATGCTGATTAGGTTAATTAGGCATTGTACAATCCAAGACGTAAAATGAAATCTCTAATCTGAGATTTTGATTGGAATTTTAAATTTGACGTCATAAGTGCCAATAATTATATTGACCACCCGCTGGCGGGCGTTTAGCGCTCATTTTAATAATGTAATACGTAACTCGTTCATCCATAATAATTTACATTAAAAAGCTGCAATACACAAGATATTTTCGGTGCAAATGCCGACAAAATATTTCATTATGATTAAATCTGATAAAGGAGCTAGTAAGTTTCGGGTCAGCAGTTTAACTTACGATCAGACTGCTTTATAACAATTTAAAAAAAAAATTGCAAGTATGTAAAGTAATGTTAATTTGAGCATCTCTTTCATTAATACTGGTTGTGATTACAATGCCGAAAAAACTTACTTCGGTTTTAGGTTTAATCTAAATATCACATTTTTTACTATTGAATGTGAAGTTTCGATTTCTTTGCATTGTAGCCACAGTAGGGTCTACTAGGAATGATTAAAAATCAGATTTCAAGTATTAAACACAAATTCTATTAATAGTAATTGTTCTTGTAATGGTTTTTGTATGCGTTCTATCCGAGCGATTAATTCGTTCCCTGCTTAGCTTCCATGTCGAGTTTCTTGCAACATGATGGCTCCATTCTCTTACGAGGGCAACGCTCAGATGCGGCTCGAATTAGAGTTTTCGTCATCTTAAGAGCAATCTCATTAGTCAGATAGGTTTTATGCGAGTTTTTAAAGGCACCTCGAGGGGTGGCTAGGCTCATTGGTTCGATGCCTAAAGGGGTCATTTTATAATAGTCAACTCCTCAAGAAGCCAAAGTTCTTTTAGCATTTTCCCGGCATGCCGTTTCCCTACAGGTGCCTAACTTCGTTCTCAGTCGAAGCATCGAGG
>JAMZAV010008906.1:0-47308 GCA_024449915.1 Sweltsa coloradensis | reverse complement strand
GTGAAAAAAGTCTTAGGAAATTGTTATGGTTTTTGTCCACTCAGGTAAGGCCACAGTCTGTTCAAGATGGGGAAAATGGATAATTTCTCGGGTTAGTGAATCAAAAAGAAGAAATTTTCCACCTTTTCATAAAAACACCGTAAGAGCTTAATCGGACGGTAACTTCCAGCACGCCAATTTTAGGTAAAAGGTTAGGTATACCGATTGTCGGTTTAAACCGGTAAACGAAAAGCCCGTGTTATCCATTGAATAGGAAATTGGTGGACTTGTAGGGTCACTAGTAATGTGCGTCAGCTATAACAGCTATACCGACGATCATAGAATTGTGACAAAATGCACCGCTCGTGCGTGCGTTTTGCGTCATGCGTGATGTTAGTTATGTTATGGTCATTGTCAACGCCGTCTGCGTCGGTGCGCTGTTATGCATCCAAGGGTGGTTGCTGTTTAGCCTAATGTGCTTGGCATGGGCGACGGCGGACGGACAGTTCCGTTAGTTACTACTGAGTAAGACAAAAGAAAATTTTTCCCAAAATATGTACAAACAATAATTGGATGAGTGTAGCGAGCGTAGCGAGCGAAGCGAAGATTCCATTTCACTACACTGGAGAGAAAAATCCGGAATGTTTTTTTTTTTTTTTTTCTTCTTTCTTTCTGTATTTTTGTCTGTTTGTTAACACGTTTCCCGGCTAAACCGATACTCCGATTGCGATAAAATTTTTATGGAGACCTTCGAAATCTCTGAACTTAGAAACTGCGACGTTTTTGAGCGCAATCGGGAAATATTTTCTCATAAAAAACGCAATTTTACGATTTTTTTCGATTTTTTAAAATTTCTTCGACTATAACACCTACATGCTTTATCCGATGTAATGATTTTTTCACAGAATTTTAATTTATAAATTTTAAATATTCGTGTGAAATTTGAGCGTAATCGAAAAATTATTCTCATGAAAATCAAAATTTTACGGGTTTTTTCTTTCTAAAACAATTCTTTGACTTGTAACCCCTACACGCTTTATCTTATTGTAATGATTTTTTCACAGAACAATGTACGTATGTATGTGTGTATGTATGTAGTTTTGCTTGGTATATAGTATGAGGCCTAAATGGCTAGGATACTTAAACTGGGAACATGAATAAACATGTTTCAGTGGGGGAAAGGTACAGAAGGACGACAGCTTACCTTGAAAAACGTTAGGTAGGTCGCACAGACACAAATAGATGAGTAGACAAAGTTGCTGATACGTTTTTTGACCAACTAGTTTGGTCTTATCACTCAGCGTGAGTAGAGATACTAAAAGTAGTTCTAAAGCTAGCATGGTATGTACAATGAAGGCGCTGTCGGTGGGTGGTAGCAGGTGGAACTAGGTATGTATGTATGTATGTATGTATGTATGTATGTATGTATGTATGTATGTATGTATGTATGTATGTATGTATGTATGTATGTATTGTATGTATGTAGTATGTATGTATGATGTATGTATGTAGATGTATGTATGTATGTATGTATGTTGATGTATATTTGTATGTTGTATGTATGTATTATGTATGTATTTTAGTGAATAAAAACTGGGGGCTTTTTTAAAATTGGACGTATATTTATTATTTATTTGAATTATTTTAATTTCAAACATGTAACTCTTTCACATCCATTCAACCTCGTTGTAGTGATACTAAAAAACATATCTAATAAAAAAACACATGATGTGAGGCCACGCCCTCACAATGCAAAATAATTTTACCTTCTAAACCAACATCTCCTCCTTTGATTGGGATCAAAAATACAAAGAAGTTTCATAAGCTTTGAAAAGGAGGGAATTAAATGAAAATTTGGTCTCTTCATCACGTTGCGACCTAACGTATGTTGAAACTCGAACTAGCCCATCCTCCCTGGAAAAGGGTTTTCTACGACCCCCAGTTTCCATTGGGGAGGCAGACGATCATTCGAACAAGGCACCCTTTCCCCGGGTTGTAGGTTTTTTTGGGAAGTAGCCCATTTCTGCCGTTCGGGAGTCCGTTGGGTAGTCCTTGACCACTTTTTCCACAACTGCTGGGCATATTTTTGGGACTCGTTTTGCCAAAAAAACTGATAAAACTGTTGATTGCGACGGTTAAGAAAGTCGGGCTCAGGTAGGCTTTTTAAGGGAGCCCCTATAGAAAAGACCTGGATTAAAACTTTTTGGATCTTTGGGATGTTTACAAAACGGTAAAGGACGGGAATTCATACATCTTAAATTTGAGAAAGTAGAGTACTAATTCTTCAAACGTCAGTGTAGCCGTCCTACCACCTTTTCAAAGAAATTCATGGCTTCCGCACTTCCCAGACCCCCAAAAGTGTGGTGCACTGGGGGGAATAAAGTGCAGTAAATTGTTCTTTAGCAGCATATTCCTTGATCTGATCGCAAAAAACGTTTTGGGTAAGGAACAGCCTAGCAACTCTTGAAGCTTACGGTTTGAGCCCACAAAGTTCGTACTTTGTCACTGTAAATGTGTAGACATTTGCCTCTTCTGGCTGTAAACCTTTTTAAACGCGTTTAAAAAGGCTTCAGTCTTTTAAATTTACTCACTAGTTCCAAGTGTACAGCTTTACTGCAAAGCTAAAAATATTAAACTAGCATTTGATTGTAGTTTTGCTGCGTACTGTCCATCTTTATTGAAAAGGGACCACATAATCCCCCTGTGTTCACAAAAGGACGAGGGGGGTTAACAGGGCTTTAGGAAAATTGCCCCATCAATTGTTTTGATGTTGTCCCTTCAGTTTAAAAAAAGGAAAAACTTTTGAAAAAAGCAATTTTTGATTACTTTTTTGCTCTGGGGACCCAAATATTGCTGGCGCAATATGCAGTTAACAATTGGGACCGATAAATAGCTTGGATTTTCAGAATTTGATTTAATTTAGAAAGATCATGTTTGGTGGCAGAATAAGTGGATGTTTTTTACGTATGGAGTTTGAATTATTTAGTCTTCCACCGACTCGCGGGAAAACTTTTCATCGTCTAAAAATGGATGAAGATTTAAACAGAAAGCTTTTCTTTGAAACTTGACCGTTGTCTTGAAGCTCTTGAATTTCACGAAGGAAAACATCTTTTTGCACACTTTTAAATGAAAATTTTGAGAGCAGATTGCAGCCCCTCAGCAGATAGCACCCCACTTTTTTGCATCGAATTTTTAAAATTGAAGTTGAATCGCAAAAAATACGCAACTACGTGTGTCAGTTTCAGGGGACGAGTTTTTGGAAAAAATCTCGGTTGTTACAGTATTGTAATAACGGGGGGGTTGACAATTCTACTTTTTTTCGGTAGGAATTTCACGTTCAATGATGGGAGGATGGGGGCCACGATAGAGTAGGTTGCTGTACCATCGGTCCGTGCCACCATATATCAAGTTTTTTAAGTGTTTTAGGATCAGTTCCTCTTAAAATAAGATCTGCTGTTTGTTTGGAAATTACATGTTTAAACCCTTTAACATTATGTTTCTTGAATTTTGGATATCTTTTCGCAAAAAATGTTTCCCATCGTTTTAAAGCGGGGATAACCATGGAAAAAGGGTTTGAACCCGCCCAAAGATGATGCTGCAATCTTAAGGTTCAAGTTTGGTAGTTTTTTTTTGTCCCTTTTGCGCTGAAATGCCCCACAAAGTTCTAAACGGGGCAAGTTCCCTTTTTTCGGGTGCTACTTTTGATTTTGACCCAAAGTAGATGAATACAAACTTCTTTTAAACATTGACTGACCTAAATTTAAAAACACGATCCATACCTCGTTCTGAGCATCTGAAAAACCTAAATCTGTATGTCATGATTGGTGCTTTGCATAGAACTAATGGGTCAATTTCAATGTTGTTTGACAAAGGAGTTTTTGGGTGAACTTTTTTCCATCCATCAAAAACTCTTGGGGTAGTCGATCCCCCGTCTAGTTATAAAGCCAAACTTTGTAAAAATTTTAGTAAAATCACTATTGGGCTGACGGACCTAAGGGTCAAAATCGACGAATGTTTGATAAAATTTTCCGTTTTGTAACTTCGTGGCAGACACTTATCGTGCGAATATAAAGAGCTTTTTTTTGTACGAGAAACTATCTGACTTCGGTTTCCACAAAAAACCAATTTTTTTTAACGCTGTTTTGGCGATCAAATTAAAGGGGTAACGGGGTTTCTCTGTACTCTGTAGGTATTGCTTCAAGTAACTCTGGACTTTTGAACCCCTTTTTTCTGAGGGGGAATCCTCCACTTTTTAAATAGCAGGTCATGTCTCTGAATTGAAGGCATCCTGGATATTTTCACAGCCACGGCAGTCATCAACAAAAATTTTCTCGTCCTAGCATTTCTGTAGCGCGAGGATAGCTGCTAGCTTCTTCTTCGGCAAGTTGTTGTAAGCATCGTGTTGCCCAAGGGAGCTAAACTGTCCCGTGGGTGCTGTTGAAAGCTCGAACTTTTGACGATTCTTCAGGCGATTTTTCTCCATAGAATTTTTTTGATTCGAGGCCCCGGGGATCTACGTTGACTTGCGATACTTTTTAGAAATGTCAGCTGAAAATGAAATTTTGAGGGTTTTTCAAAAACCGTACCACATTGACCAAAAGCTTGTTGAATAGAGGACCACCATCGGGAATCATTTAAGTTTTACCGTTCGTAGTTTTGGCTAACGAAAAAAAAAATCTGTCTTGGTTGTGGTGCTGGAACCCTTTAAACACAGCATGAGAGGGAGATAGTATACATTGTCAGAAGTACACCTGAATCTGTCGCACTTGTACCATTGGCCTGCTTTTGATTCTTAAAAAACTTTTTTGTATTCCAAGTAGTTCGGGTTTTTTGTGCAGCGCCCTTTCCAAATGTTTAAATCTGTATTTCCCTGATCGAATGAGTTCCCAAAAGAGTCTCAGTCTCCCGGGAAGGGAAGCCTTATACAAATCCCCCTTTTACTTTTCCTTGTCACAGTTTCTGGAAAAGTCGCCACATTTTTGTTCTTCGTCGGGTTTTTGGGTTTGAGTGGACTTCCCAATTCCCCGAAACGTTGCGTTTCCGATCTGACTGTATCGTTTTTCAAAAGTGTGGCGGGAACAATGCGTAGAGGCATCGCCACATACTTGTTGGAAACGTCCTCCAGTATCCAAACCCAACTCTGTATCCCGTAGAATAGGATAAATTTCTAATCTTGACTTTTGTCCAGGCCTTAGAAATGGAAAAAGTTCTGCCCCTATAACAGACAAACCTTCCTGGCTGGGAAAAATGTTGGGTCAGCTAAATCGACGTCGGTATATTCCCGTTCCTGTTCAAACAACATATCTGGCATCTGGCGGTTATGCGTTGCAGAACCCAAAAATACAATTAGCATTGAAGTTGCCTACTTTGATTTCTTGGAAATTTAACATATCTTTGATTTGAGGCTACTTTTTTTGTACCCCGAAATTGAAATGTGGTTTTTTGTTTCTTTTTTCCTAACGTTTTATAAATCTTCAGTACAAAAGTTAGTTGCTTCCCTGTCTAAAAGAGCTTACACCCCTTGAAACTTGCCCTTACAATCTTTTTTGAGGACTAGCTGTTTTATGAGAACAGTGATTGGATACCTTGAATGCACAGCTGCGTTTTGAAAAAAAAGTTTTGAACTTCCCTCGTGACATTATCTGTGTTGTAATAATGGTGCAGGATTAGAAATTCCTGAACCTTCGAAGAACCCCCGTTTTCAAAATGAAATTTTGTAACGAGTATGTGTTTTTTGCCAACTTTCGGCAACCCTTTGAGTGGCTGACTTGACAAATGCCCGGCGAAGACATTGAAGAAAAACCGTTGTTTTGTACCAAATTGTTTTTTGAGCAGGGTAAGTTCCTGAATCATCACTTTGTAAACGAATTGGATTCATTGCAACTCTGACTTTGGTACAGTTGTGTCTGTAGCCCCAGAAAGTAGGCATTGACTTTCTATCGCTTGGATTGAATCTTCCCTTTTACTTTAGCAGTAATGAACTTACGATCTGTACAATTATGTTTTTTTTTTGAGGGTTTTAAAATTTTCTAAGCTTGTCTTCCCTTTTGGTTCAAAAAAAAGCGTGAAACTATCAAATATGGGAATGCTTGATCTTGAGAGGAGTTTCCCATTCTTTGCGTTATTTCTATCTAAAAGTCGTAATAGATGTAACAATATGATTCTTCCAAAAGGGGTTTCAAAACTAAAGGGGCCCTTTAAAAGCTTTGATACTAACACTGTGTTGATAAACTGAACAATTCAGTAGCTGATTCTTTTTTTACTGATTTAATATCGATCAACTCCTTTGATTTGAGATGCTATCGCCTTTTTTTTTGATACCCATTTCCAAAATTTTCCCAAACCCCAGTGTATTTTTTTTCTCAGTCAGTGGGAAATTTTTTTAATATTCTAATCTTGTCCTGTTAGAACAATATCGATGTAGTACTTTTCTAAATGGGCCCCATCGTTTTTGTCGTAACCAAGCTCTAGCGTCACTAAAAGCACCCCTTTGTAAAGAGCCCCTCAAAAAATAGGGAACTTTTTTAGACGGTAGGTTTAACTTAGTCTTACTAGGCCTGCGAGATGCGCCCAATTGTATCATTTAGGCGCTAGGGCAACAAGTGTTGTCTAGGGGTTTAAAAGCCCTGACATGTTGCTCTAAGGTCCCCGAACCCGAGTTTTAACGGGATCCTCTCCCTTCATGGTTAGTTTTCATGTGCAACTCTAGATTGGTTTGGACCTCAAAAAAACCCTTTTCCAGGTTTCCAGTAACTGTTCAAGTCTAATTTTTATCTTATTTACATCCTGGATTGTCGAGACTACTGACAAACTCTGAATTCGTGAAAAGGTAGCTTTATAAAATTCCCCCTTTTCTTGACCCAACTTGATTTTTTTTGTGTCCATGTTGAAAGGCTAAAGTAATAAATATTTTTTTGACCTTTTTTTTGCTGGTTTCTGACACTGTCGAAGCAAACAAATCGTGATAAATCCGGGGCGGTTGGACCAATGAATAAAACTGGTAGCTTTTTTAAAATTGGACGTATATTTATTTATTTTTTTTGAATTACTTTACTTTTAAAAAAGTAACCATTTTTACATCCCTTTCAACTCGTTTTGTTGCTAGTGCTCTAAAAAAATATCAAAAACAAAAACATGATGTGAGGCCCCAGCCCCCACAAGGGATAATAATATTATGCCTTCAAACTCAAAAGTATTTGTATGTATGTATGTATGATGTATGTTTTTGTATGGTATGTATGTATTATGATGTATTATGTATGTATGTATGTTGTATGTATGTATGTATGTTGTATGTATGTTTTAATGTATTTGTATTATTATTTTTATGTTTTTGTTGTATTAGTATGTATGTTGATGTAGTATGTATGTATTATGTATGTAGATGTATGTATTATGGATGTATGTATGTATGTATGTATGATGATTATGTATGTATGTTATGTATTATGTATGATGTATGTATGTTGTAGGGTTTTTAAATGTATTTTATGTATGTATTTTAGGTATGTATTTATGTATTGTGTTTTTAAATTTTCCCAGGGGGGAAAGAAAAATGTATAAAACCGGGAGCAAAATCCGTAGGAGCGATTTTAAAACAAAATTTGGGTTTCCCCCCCTTTAAAACATCTAAAATCTGACTTGACCACGTGAAAGAATGCCCCTTATAAAACACCCCCAGTATTTTCGTCACTTCGAATTGTGGTAAAACGTTTTTTTTTGGGGAGGCCTTTTTTTTTGAATGGGGAAATCTTTAACCCGCTTTATTCTACTGTTTTAAAAAAGTACAAAAACTCGGAATTTGGGTTTTAAAAAATTTTTTATTTTTTAAAACCGATTTGTGGGTAAAATGTTGTTTTCAATTTTAATGGGGACCATTTCAAAAATAAAAATATGATTTCATTTTTAAAATTTGCAGAACGGTAAAAATGTGTAAAAATTTCACAAAATTTTGTTTCAAGCTAAAAATTCTAAACTTTTTTTTGGGTTCCCAGAAAGATTTTTTTATACTTGTTTTAAATTGATTTAAAATATATATTTATGAACTAAATAATAAAATGTATAGTTTTTGGGGGAGTTATAGATGATACGCGTTAAAGGGAAATGGGGCATTTTCGGGGGATTGAGCGCTATTTTAACTGGGTTTTAAAAATTTCCAATTTCTTTTTCGTCATTTTTAGCATAAAATTATTTTTTGAAAGTAATTTAAACCCAAAACAATACAAAAAAGGTTAAAATATAATGATCTAACAAGGTTTTTTTCCGAAGATTTTTTTCCCAATAATATTTAAATTTTAAAAGGGATTTTAAAGTTTCAAAAGGGGGAAAAAAAAGGGGAAAAAAGTGCTTTTTTAAAAACGGGGAAAAATTTTTTGGTTGCACTTAAATTTTTTGAAAGTTTTAATATTAGAAATTTAAAGGTTTCTCTAAAAATTTCATCCAATTCGTAGCAGTCTTTGCCCCGGGGAAACCCCCCAAAAAAACGAACTTAAAGTGTACAAAAATAAAAAAATTTTTCCCCAAAAAAAAATTTTGATATTTAAAGGGGAAAACATTTTTAAAACTTTTTTTGCAAAAATTTTAACCCTTTTCCTGTTGTAATATTTTTTTTTATTGTATTTAAAAGTAGTTTGACTTGATAGTTTTGTATGATTATCTCGAAAAAAATTTTCCCATTTTTTGGCCCAAATTTGGAAAACTTTTGTTCCAAGGATAGGGGGCGGCTTTAAGCCTAACGCCCGCGCAAATCAAAAAAAAAGCATACAATTAAATAGAAGAAATAGTGGCCCCAAGTTGTGATCCGGGAAACTTTTCTTTTTTTTAATTTGAAAAAATTACATTAAAAAAAAATTTAACCAAAACATACTTTGAATTAAGAGACTACCCTGTCGACTTTGGTATAAAATAAAGCCCTTTAAACAAGAAAAATATCAAAAAAAGAAATTTGAGCTAGTTTATTGTTTAAATTTTCCCAATTTTAATTTTCCCCATTTTTAAAAAAAAAATTCTTAATTATGTATACCTCAATGTCTACCGATTGGCCTTAGGTTTTCCCCATTTTTAAAAACCATCATGCCAAAAATTTTCAAAATTTTATGTCCCTTAAGCGAAATTATTAAACTGATAGATTAATAGATTTGTAAAGTTGAATAAAAATTTTACCCCCCAAAAATTTTTGTTAAAAAAAACTGGGAAGAAGGGGGTGAAATCTTTTTTAAAGAAAAAAAAAAAATGTCAGGAAAATTTTCCGCTCTTTCATTTAAAACATAAATTAAAAAAAATATTACTTTACTTTGGGTCCCTGTTAACTTCCACTGCATTAAAAAAAAGGGGGGGGTTATCCGTTTTTTTTGGCTTTTTCCCTAGCGGGCAAGGGAAAACAAATATGTCATATGGCATATTTTCTTTAAAGTAAACGGGCCCACAACAAATAGTAGTTTCGAAAAGGGAAATTTTTTCTGTGGTCCCGTAGTTTAATTGGTAGAGTATGGCACGTTAAGCTGGATACCCTGGGGTTCCCCGAACCCCAGTGGGGACAAACTTTTTCAAAACTGCTAGGGATAAATAACTTTTGGCCTTTAAAAGGCGTGCTTATTTTTAAAAAAACTTATTTTTAAATTTAAATAATAATAATAAAATTAAAAAATAATAATAAAAATAATAATAATAAATAAAAAAATAATAATAATAATAAAATAATCGATCTTTCGTTTGCGTCGGGGCCTACCGGTTGGTTGGTCGCTTTGATTCACTGCCCCCCACTAAAAATTTTCCCATTTATATAACTGATTGGGTAATTTAAAAAATCAATTTTATTTTTTTATTTATTTATTTTTTTTATAATAGTAACATTTTTCCCCTCATGGTATTGCTGCTAGGAAAAAAGCAAGGGAAAAATTGACTTCTTTTTACAAGAAAAACTCTTTTTTTAAAAATGGGAGTGGAATTTAAAAAAGGGACCCAAAGTAAAAAAGTCATATTTTTTAATTTTTTGTTTAGTGAAAAAGCGGAAAAAAAACCCAAAAAATTTATTATTTTTCTTTAAATGATTTCACACTATTCCCCCTAGGTTTTTAACAAACTTTTGGAGGCTAAATTTTTTTTATTCAACTTTTACAAATCTATTAAACATCAAATTATAATAATTTCCCCTTAGGCACATAAAATTTCGAAATTTTTGGCCTGATGTTTATTTAAAATGGGAAAAACCCAAGGGCCCAAACGGGAGAAAATTTAAGTAACATAATTAAGGAATTTTTTTAAAATGAAATTTAAATTTGGGAAAAATTTTTTCAATTGGGTAGCCAAATACTTTTTCTGATATTTATTCTTGTTTAATAAGTTTATTTGATACCAATGTCGACCCCGGGTAGTCTCTTAAATTTAAAGTATTTTTGGTTTTTGATTTATTAAAGTAATTAAATTTAATTTAAAAAGAAAATTAAAAAGGGTCGCAACTTGGGGCCATCTATTTCTTTTTATCTAAATTTGTTTTGCTTTTTTCTAGATTTGCGCGATTGTTAGGCTTAAACCGCCTCTAAACCTTGGAACAAAGTTCCAAAAAGGCCCCAAAAAATGGAAAATTTTTGCGAGAAATCATACAATCCAAACATAGTCAAACTCCCTTTTAAGTACCCCCTAAATAAATTTTTACAACCCTAAAAGGTTAATTATTGGGAAAAAAAAGTAAAAAATGTGTCATAAAAATCAATTTTAAAATATTTTTTTTATTATTTGTACACCTTTTTAGTTCGGTTTTTGTTTCCGGGAAAAAACGAAATGCTACGAAATTGGATGAAATTTTTTAGGAACCTTTTAAAAACCTTAAAAATTAGACTTTCAAAGAATTTAAGTTGGGAAAACCCAAAAAAATTTACACGGGGAAAAAAGCACTTTTCCACTTTTTCCACTTTTGAAAATGAAAATCCTGTAAAATTAAATATTATGAAAAATATCTTTAAAAAACATTTTGTTTTGTAAACATTTTTATTTTACCATTTCTTGTATTGTTGGTTGAAATTTCTTTCAAAAAAATAATTCTATTCTAACAATGACGAAATGAAGTTGGATTAAAAAAAAAAAGTTAAAAAGGCTCAATCCACTGAAAATCTCATCCTTCAACGCGTATCATCTATAACCCAAAAAAATTTTATACATTTTTATTAGTTAAGTTTAGGGAAAATATTTTTTTAAAACTAATCAAGTATAAAAACATCTTTCTAGCAACCAAAAAAAATTTTGTTTGAATCTATGCTTGGAAAACACATTTTAGTGAAATTATTTTCACTATTTTTGGGCCCTGTTTTGCAATTTTAACAATGAAATCATAGGTTTTTTTATAAAATGGGTTTCATATAAAAATTTGAAAGCAACCCGTTACCTACGAAATCCCTTTTTTTTAAAAAAAAAAAATTGGTTAACCGGGGTTCCGAGGGGGTGTACTTTTTAAGACAGTAGAGAGTAAGCGTTTCAATAAATTGAACATTCAAAAACAAAATGGCTCTAAAAAAAAACGTATACCACAATTCGAAGTGACGAATACGGGGCTGTTTATAAGGGTTTCAAAACGTGGTCAAGTCAGATTTAAAGATGTTAAGTGGGGTGAAGAAAAAAAAAATCCACAGGGTGGCTCCTGTTAGTAAGTTGTAAAGTGCGTAGAAGATTTATTTTCCACACAAAACGAAAAGGCACGTATTGAACAGATGCCAGGGACCGGAGTAACAATCAATAAATTTAGTTAAAGTCAAAGGACCGAATTTCTAAACCTCCCTATAGTATGAACAAATAAAAAAAAAAGGGCATACATTTTAGAAAATACGGAGGCCACCCTGGAAATGGATAATGTAAGTTGTAAAGTGAGAGAAAAATTATTTCCACAAAAAACGAAAGGCACGTTTTGAACAGATGCCATGGCCGAAGAAAACAATCAAAAAATTTTAAATGTAAAAGTCAAAAGACAGAAATTAAACACTGCCTACTAGTATGAACAAGAAAATAAAAAGCAAACATTTTAGAAAATAGTGGAGGAAAACATTCCGCCCACCTTGAAACAACAATTTTAAAATAACACAATAACAATGAAGTAGAAAAAAACATAAGGAAAAGGGGGGTTAATTCCCACAAAGGTACAGCAGGATAGCTTAACAAAAGGTGGTGCAAAATTCACTCGATGTCTTCACAGTGGCGGACCTCACCAGACCGTCGAATCAGGGTGGAGATTCAAGACTCGGCCAAGTTTCCATGAAGAGGAGGAAGTCTCTCGCTTGTGAGCACCATAGCTCCGGCTGGATTTTGGGCTTGCGTTGGCCCCACTTGGGTCGTTGTTGAATTTCGAGAAAGGTACTCGAGGACAACGACCCAGAAGTGCTGAACTGTCGTTGGAGCAGCTTCCACCTAGAGCGGGTTTAAACCCTTTTGAGGGACACCCAAGTCAGGTTCGGGAACGGCTTGCCACGGAGAGACAAATCTTTTTTTCAGCTGCTAAAAAAAGCAGGTGTTGAAAGGTCGCTTACTAGCTGCAAGTGGATAGCCTTCGTGGAGAAGCAAATGAAAAGGGCGACATACCCCTTGTAGTTTATTCGGCTTCTACCCTTCATATTCCGAGAAGGAACGGGGGGCGTAGTCCACACCACCCAATGTAGAAAAGGACGAGCCGGACGTACTCGTGCGCTGGAAGTTGTTCCCATTTTTTTTTGCGTTTCGGCGGCGTTGCGTTGTGAAAGCGTTGCTTTCCCGTAGCGTAGCGATTAGGTAGCATTGCTTTGCTTGCGTAGCGTTGCGTTGCGTGGCGTAGCATTGCGTAGCTTTGCGTAGCGTTGCGTTGTGTAGCTTTGGGCGTTGCGTAGCGTAGCGATGGTAGCATTGCGTAGCTTTGCGTAGCGTAGCTTGCGTTGCGTAGCGTAGCGTAGCGAAAGCGTAGCGTTAGGTAGCATTGCGTAGCGTTGTGTCATTCTGCTTTTTGCAATGACTCGCATGCTCTACACATTCCAAACGAGGAATGGAGACCTGCCCGTATCGGTGACACCTTTGTTTTACCAGCCACTAGTTGAACCATGACAGTACCATCTGAGTACATAGTGCGCAGGTAGACTACAGCAGCATATGAAGCATCAGAGGCATCACAGAAGCCTACCAGTTCTGACATTGTTGGCTGGTTTGCTTGAATGCATCGATTAATTCTGATGTCTTTTATGGGGAAGATCTTTGCAATATTGTCTCCACGCATTGTAGATGTTTTCTGGAAGCTCATCGTCCCATCCAACGTCTAATCTCCAAATGATTGAAAAAAATAGTTGGCATTAATGGTCACTGGTGAAAGCCATCCCAGGGGATCAAACACCTTTGGGAAGGTCAGATAGTAACTTGCGTTTGGTGATAACACTCTGGCTAGGGGGTTGATTTTCAGTAAAGAGAAACTGATCAGCTGCTGGATGCCACTGAAGTCCCAATGTTTTTACCGATTTATCTTCATCGATGATCAAAGGCATGTTAAGTTCTCGCATTAGTTCCGGAACTGCTTCGATAACTTCTTGGGTATTCGATAACCATTTTCGGAGCTCGAAACCACCCTTGTTCGTTAGTTGAATAAGTTCATTCTGAAGCTGACGAGCCTCGTCAATGGGATCAGCACCCGTCATCAAATCGTCGACGTTTGAAGTCCCTTATCACAACAGGTGCTGCCTTTGGAAATAACCTTTCTTCATCCCTTGCCAGTTGTTGAAGGCATTTCGTGGCCCAAGATAAGAAGAACAACCTTCACCATAAGTAACTGTTTAACAGTCTGAAGTCTTGTATTGGTTCACCTGGCTCGTTCTCCACACTATTTTTTGATAATCGACCTGTGAGTGATCAACCCGAATTTTGTCGATACATTTTGGCGATGTCTGCTACTAGAGGAACGATGTATGTTCGGAACCGAATCAGTATAGGAACGATATCGTCTTGCAGCTTAGGTCCAACCATTAGTTTGTCATTCAAGGATGCACCCCAAGAAGACTTTGCTGAAGCGTCAAATACAACCCCCAACTTTGTGGTTGTACTGCTCTCCTTCATGACTGGATGGTGAGGAATGTAATACACTTCACTCAAGGGCTTGGTTAGTTGACTTTGAGGAACAAGCTCCATGTGACCCAGGACAAGTATTCAGACATGAACTCATCATATTGCTGCCTTTTTTCAGGTTGGTATTTCAAACCCACGCTCCAGGGAAGCGAGTCGATGGACCGCCTGATTGCGGGATAGCCCAACCTCGGGCTGTCTTTCCGAAATGGAAGTTCAAATATAAATCTACCGAAACGTCTCTCCGGTGAGACTTTCAAATGCTTTTCACACAGCTTCTCTTCTGGAGTCAGTAAGTTTACAGTAGGTCTTTCTTCTTGTTGGATTACATGCTACGAACGCCTGCGCGACGGGCAAACGCCGTACGGCGGAGTGGCCAACTACGAGTCACCGCCTCCTGCAGGCTAGACTCCCGTCTCAGTACGATCTACGGGCTGAGTATAAACCACGTTTCGTCGGCCCGCTTCAGACCACCACAAGTGACAAAACTAGTGAAACTTATAAACAGGTTATGGGCCCCTAGTTCATAGTTAAATCTGTAGGGTAAAGTGATAAGTCATTCACCCAGCACAGTTCAGCGAAAACCCTGCTAATCCCGCAGCAGATGTCGGCGCCTAAGCAGGGAGCACCAACCTAACATAGGCCTAGACTAGGCATAGCCCCCAAGGCCTAGCATGTCGTCCGCGGACGGGAAAAGTTTCCATACAAAAAATCAACAACAAAAATTACCAGCTGTGGAAAGTTCAACATAGAAATGTGTTGAAGCAAGGGCGACCTCTGGGACACAGTTGAGGAAAGATACGACCATCACAGCCTAATGAGCATTGAAAAAAGAAAGACCAAAACGTTTGCCAGTGACACAATATGCCTACTTCTCGAGGAGACAGCTGATACACGTGCGGAATGAAACGTCCCGCCCGCCGATCAGTGTGGTTGGCCCTGAGAAGGTTGCACGAAAAGGTCTAACTTTAACCAAAGTTGTATCTCCTGAGGAAACTGCTACAGCCTCAGGCTCAAAAACGAGCAAAGTATGGATGAGCACATCAACAGAACACTTGAGGCTAGTTATGAGCTCAGGGGACCTGGGCGCGAAGAGCCCTCAGGGAAAAAACCACGTCGCAGCCCTCCTGTTGTGTTAGCCTGCCAGAGAACTATGCATGCTAAAACAGCACTGAGGCTAGACCCGAGGGTGACCATAACACTCGAATTCGTTATCGGCAAGCTCAAGGACGAGTTTAACCGAAGACACGGAAAAAAAGAATTGGGTCGAATACAATGAAGCTGATATTAAAAACGGACCTAATACGGGACAGTGGGGAAAGAATGAAGTGCTTCACTGCAACAAACCCGCGTCACATAAAGAAGGACTCCGGACCCTCAAGAGAGAAACAAAGTCAACAGGGAAAAGTCAAGAGCGCATAAGAGGCGAGGCGGATCAAGCGACGATGAAGAACCGCGCAAAAAGTTATGTTCAAAAGGCGGAGGAAGTCAAGAAAACAACCACATGTTCATTGACTCGGGAGAACATGCCACATGACTAATGATCAGGGCATTTTTCAAGACTCGACGAGGAAGTCGTGCACCGTCTCACTCGCAAAACGGGAGCTCATGCAGTCCGAGGGGAGTGGGGGAGGGGTTCCTGAAATGCAAGGTCGGGTCCGTCACCAGGAGACCCGGGAACGTGCTGCTCAAAGCGTGCTGTACATCCCAGCCTCGACGGCAGCCTGATATCGGTGCACACATAAACCAAGCTTGGGTTTCTCAGTAAAATTCGACAGCAATCCGTGACAGCGGTCCTTAAAAAACCGTGAGAACAACCCTTAGCCATAGGCTACCGGAAAAAAAGAACTCTTCGAAGTCTGGCTAGGACAGTGACGAAACGAGGCCAACGCGCAAAGTCTGCATCCCAGAGGAAAATCATGAGAACTGCATCCACCTATGGCACAGAAGCATGGGGACACCGCAAACCCGACGCGTCAGAAGACTGAAGAAAGAAAATCTAGCAACTGGTATGACACTCGGTGACTGCGACATGCGGGAAAAGTGATTACAGCGTGAAGGGTAAGGCCCCAAACCAAAAAGCCTTTCCCGAAAAAAGCGAGGGAAGCGCAGATAAACCTCTCGGATTGGTCCATCGACCTTTGCGGACCGGGATGAATACGAAACCCCTGCGGAAAGAGGTTACATCATGACATGACTGAGACCTACTCCAGATACTGCACGGTTCTACCTACTGAGAAACCTAAAGACGAAGTTTGGACAAGCTGAAAGTTACTCGGCAAGAGTCAAAAAATCTTAACACCAAAATTAAGAAGATTAGGTGCGACCAACGGGATGAGAAATACAAAAAATGCAGCCGGCAAATCGTTCATGGACGAGGAAGGCATCGAACGCCAACTCTCCTGTACCGTACTCTCCCCAACAAAACGGAGTAGCCGAAAGGAAGAACCGCTCCCCTTACAGAAAATGGCAAGATGCAGTCACTCGAGCGTCCCTCCCAACAAGTACGAGGGGAGAAGCAGTAGTCACCGCCAACTACCTACCAAAACCGCTTGCCCAGCAAATCGGTTTTTTTTTTAAAAAACTCCGTATGAACTGTTGGTTCGGCGCAAACCGAACGTCTCCCCACAATCCGAGTTTTTGGAGCAAAGTTCAGCCATATCCCCAAGGAGAGAGGGACGAAGCTAGGGAAAAACCCCCCGAGCGGAAGAAGGAAACTCTCGTTGGATACAGCGAAGAAGCAAGGGATACCGTCGTACTTAACACGCTACCGGGAAAAATCATCGTCAGCAGAACCGTCACATTACAAAGAAACCAGGATGAAAGACAGCTCGAAGTTATCAGCAAAGACCGGAATGGGAAGAAGCAACGAACGTAGGACTTGGGTAACCTCAATTCACAAAGAACAGGAAGCGCCGTCCGAAACACGCAGAAACCCCAGCGAAATGATCAAGGAGGACAGCCGAACCGGCTTCCGAACACCAGAAATCTCAAGACCATAGCAAAGGGATTCCTCCAAGAGACTATGTTACCCTAGCCAGAGAAGGGTCGTCTTCGAACCAGGAAGTGGAGAGAAATGACCCAAATGAAGGGAGACCTGAAGAGAGTGGACAAAAGCGGCAAACGAGGAATATGAATCTCCATGGCAACGCACTGGGTCATTGGACTACCTGCCCGAAAAAAGAAAGCAATCGGAAGCAAGTGGACCTTCAAGGCCAAAGGAAAATGCAAGCGGAAACATATAGAACGCTTCAAAGCCAGGTTTAGTCGCGAAAGGATTCTCTCAGAAGTACGGAGAAGACTACGACGAGACATCGCCACAGTGGCCAAATACGCCACATCAGAAACCCTACTCGCAATAGCCACTGTTAAAGACCTAAAAATATAGGCACAGGATGTGTCGACTGCCATTCCTCAACGGCAAACTATCCGAGGAAGTGTTACATGAAGCAGCCGGAAGGGTTCGTATTCCAGGACAAGAAGACATGGTATTTGTGCAAGCTGTGGGCAATAAAAAGCTTGTACGCGTCGCTAAAGCAATCGGCCAGGACCTGGATTACAAAGCCCACGATACAATACCCAAGTTGGGGTTCTCACAAAGCAAAGCTGATGCTTGTTTGTACGTGTAAAAGGAGCGGACAAAACGTACACCTACGCACCATTTACGTAGATGACCGCTAGTAGCGCAACCACGAAGGGAGCTCGACCAACTTCATGTTAGACCTGAATAGCTCTTTCACCAACAAAAGCCTAGGCGGGCAAACAACTACCTAGGGATTGAAATAGACAGCGATGCAAACGGGGACATGCTGCTACACCAACGCGGAAGATACATAACCCATATTGAACGCGTTCGGATTGTAAGTGCCAAGTGTAGCACAACACCCATGACGCCAGTACCTGAGCCAAAAACGCGAGAGGAAAACATAGCTACCCGATAACAAAGAGTACCGGACAAGCAGTGGGGGCACTCCTGTACCTTGCAAACGTCACACGCCCAGACATCGCCAACCGCCATGGTATCCTGAGAAGGAGACCGAAAATCCCAGGGCATGGACTGGACGGCGGTTTAAAGAGAGTGATACGCTACATAAAAGGCACCGCCGCTCTCCACTAAGGATCAGTGCTTCAGGGGGCACTGTTCTCTCAGGATTCACGGACCGCAGACTGGGAGGTGACCAAATGGACAAAAATCGAGGAGCGGTTACTATTTCAACTAGGAGCAATACAATATCCTGGTTGGAGCAGAAAACAAAAACCTGCGTAGCCCTCTCCTCAACCGAAGCAGAGTACGTGGCCACCCACTCTAGCTTGCAAGAGGCTACATGGCTACGACAGCTCCTAAGCGACACTAGGACACCGCCCAGGAAGACCAACGGTACTGCGCGAGGACAACCAGGGGTGCATTAAGCTAGCCACGTACTGAGGAAAATAGCCAACCCGAGGAAACATATAGATCTCAGGTACCACTATATCGAGGGACGTCGAGACCAAGGAACCGTCCCGCCTGGATACTGCCCCCCCACGGAAGAACATGCGTGCGGACATACTAACCCCCGAAGCCGCATGCCGGCCGTCCCAGGTCGCCCCCGGGGAGAGAGAGCACTGCGGGAGAAGATACGACGCGCTACTGCAGCAGCGACACCGCGCGAAGGACGTCCGTCGAGTGGGGGTGTGGATACATGCTACGAACGACCTGCGAGACGGCAACCCCGTTACGGCGGAGTGGCCAACTACGAGTCACCGCACCTACTTGCAGTGCTTATTTGGACTCCCGTCCAGTTACGATCTACAGGGCCCCCCATGAGTATTAAACACGTTTCGTCGGCCCGCTCAGACACCTACAAGTGACAAAACTAGGAAACTTATAAACACTTCTAATTTCCCAGAAGCTACGCAAAAGTATTGTCCACGTCACATGACAGCAGTGGTTGTTAATTGATGACTTAGGGCCAGGTGCATTAATGGGACCCGAAAGTACCCATCCAAGTGCTGGTTCCAGTGCTATGGGTGAACCATGTTTCCTGAAACACGACCAAGAGCGCCAAAAATCAATGGGTAAACATTCTGCATCCGAGAAGAAACATCGATACTTCCTGGAATTGAATGAGGGTCTGCCAAAAACTTAAGCCATTAAGATGTGACCAACTTACCCTCAATATTGACTTGATTTCTGGAAGAGTTCCTGTAACCCTGGGCAGAACAAAAGCCTCGACGGACAAAGGACCGCTCATTATTTAATTTGCAAGTAAAATTCAACTGTAGGACGCCAAGACACTTGCTACGCTAGTGGAAGGCCCAAACTGAGACACATCACCTTTTTTTTTCTTTTTTCGAGTCGACTGTGCCTCGCAATCCAAGCTTTTGAACACAGTTTTCTGTAACAAAACTAGCCTCAGCTGCTGAACCAACAACGCTCGTAATGGTCTGCTTACACCAGTTATCCTGACACATTGATTAGGGCTGTTGAAGCAACAACCATTGACGAAATCGATTCCGTTGAGAAATGGAGGACGACGGCAGTAGACTCCGTAGACATTGACACCTCATCTTGTTGTTCCATGAGACTGTTCATTGAAATGCAGCAATGTGTGGTGCAGTTTTCGGGCACATTGCGGCAACTACTGGAAGTACAGTCTCTGAGCAGTATGTTTTGCCCGTAAACAATTGAAACATATAATGATTTGCTCTTTACAAATGAATGACGGTGTGGTATGTTGTCGTTAAGCAAAGTGACGACATTCTGTGAAGGAAATGACTTCCTGCACCCTTGACAACATGATGGAATCCCTGTTGCTGAGGGACACACTGAGATGTGGAAGTCGTCATGCTTCGAGTACCGTTGACTTGTACTACTGAGTGTAAGGGACCCTTGGACGTAGGATGGGCCTACCCGCAGCAGCGATGTGCCTCGAGCACGGTTGCTCAATGAATGTTCAGGTAACTTGTTTGAAAGATTGTCGGCTCCTTAGTTGTGGAGTGACAGCTCCCATTGACGCCGAGATTCACTGTCCATCTACCAGCGGTTGTGGAAAAACAAGCACAGTCGTTCCCAGTGTTCGGACAGTGTTGACCAAGAAACTGCAAGGAAACCTGGTACATTCCAAAGTGTGTCTAACAACTTGCGTAATGCAACAGATGGACTCCTGTTTGTAGAAACAGGCTGGGAGAACAACGCATAGAATCTGTCTAACGATTTCCCGGTATTTTGGGTATCGTCGACGTCAACAATTCCCACGCCGTCGCTGTATTAGCGATGGTCAAAGGAATAGCAACTGTAGTAAGCAGCAGCCTCACCTGTAGGGAAAAACACTTAAGATATTGCAGTTTCTCAGCTCCAGACAATTGACTGTTGTGTGTACGCCGCCTCGAAGAGAATCTCGGAATGATAGCCAGCACTGTAGGCTGCCATCAAACGTCAGGCAGTGAAGCTTAGGTAAACCTTACATCACTGTGTCTAGGGCTAGCTTCGGTGGACGTGGTTGTCACAGCGTCGACGTGATCGGTTCCTAGGTCCAATAATCAATCCTAATGGCCCCCAACCTTTCAAAAACGTCAGTTAAATATCAGCATCATATTGCCTCGAATACGTTATCATCTTCGACGCAGCACTGACGGGCGTGCAGTAGGGCTGTCGCTCTTCGTAGAAAGTTGATGCACTAGTCTTTATGTACTTGATTGATGATTGATAACTCACCGGTCTGCACGTTGTTGAGGGTGTTTTCAAGGGACGAGTCACATTACCACTTGAGAACACGTTTCCTTGCTAGAGGATCAATGCAGCAGAGGAAAAATGGCGTAAACCCGCTTCACAACACTTCACTTTTTAAATCACACTTTTTCCCGTAGGCATAACAATAACCAAATAATCCGGATAAACGATATTATCCGGCTTTCCGGGAGGACCAATAAATGTTGTGATATTCCAGAGGAAATGAAAATGTAAGTTGTAAAGGATAGAAGATTATTTTCCACACAAAACGAAAGGCACGTATTGAACAGATGCCATGGACCGAAGTACAATCAATAAATTTATGTTTAAAAAGTCAAAAGACAGAAATATAAACACTGCCGACTAGTATGAACAAATATGAAAAAAAAAGCAAACATTTTAGAAAATACGTGGAGGCCAAACAGTATGTTATGTATGTTGTATGTATGTATGTATGTAGGTATGTATGTATGTATATGTAGGTATGATGTATGTATGTATGTGTATGTATGTATGATTTATGTATGATGTATGTATGTATGATGTACTGTATGTATGTGTATGTATGTATGTATGTATGTATGTATGTATGATTATGATTATGTATGTATGTATGTTAGTATGTATGGTATGTATGTATGTGTTTGAGATTAGAAGGATAATATTGTTATGCATTGTGCGGGCTGTGGCCTCACATCATGTTTTTTGTTATTAGATATGTTTTTTTAGTAGTCACTAGCAACGAACGTGCTGAAATGAATGTGAAATGAGTGTACTATGTTTTTTAAACTAAAGTAATTCAATCAAGAAGAATATACAGTCCACATTTAAATAATCCTACCAGTTTTATCATTGGCCAACCGCGCCAGATTTGTCACGAGTTTGCTTTGCTTCGACAGTGTCAGCAACCAGCAGAAAACAGGTCAGACAACTATTTGTTACTTTAGCCTTTCAACATGGACACAAAACAAATTAAGCTTTGGGTCAAGCAAAGGGGATTTATAAAGCTACAATTCAAGGATTCAGAAGTTTGTCAGTAGTCTAGACATATCGCATGATGTCAATAAGTTTACAAATTAGACTTGAACAGTTACTGGAAACCTGGACAAGGTTTGATGAGTCTAAACAATCTAGAGTTGCACGATGAAAACATAGACCATGAAGGAGAGAGGATCACCGTTGAAACTCTGGTTCATGACCTAAGAGCAACTATGTCAGGCTTGTTAGAACCTAGACAACACTTAGTTGACCTAGACGCCTCAAATGATGCAATTGGCGCATCTCGCAGGCCATACATACATACATACATACATACTACATACATACATACATACATACATACATACATACATACATACATACACATACATACATACATAACATACATACATACATACATACATACATACATACATACATACATACATACATACATACATACATACATACATACATACATACATACATACATATACATACATAATCATACATACATACATACATACATCATCATACGATCTGGGAAGCTTCTGTATCTGCCGCCCTAGTTCCGCGCGTGATACAGTGTGCCGTCGAGTCACACAGTACACGGCGACTGTTGAATCTAAAGGCCGACTTTGCTAACCTTCCCCACACCGCCTGCTTCCGGCTCGCTGCGATGCACACTTTCGTTTTAGGCGGACAAGTACACAGTGCGCCGTAGACAGGGTGAGAGCAATGGGATTGCTAAGGTAGGTTCGCTCTGCGCTGGTTCAACCCCACAATCGTTTTTTATTTTTGTAACTAAATGTTTCAGATTTAGAAGGTATTTTTGTTAGTTTTAAATAATCAGTCTAATAGCAACTTTCAGTAACCCAAGCAATTTATTTTAAATAGTAAAGTTAAAGGTTTTGAAGGTATTTTTTGTTTTATTTTTTAATAATAGTTAATAAAAACTCCTTTCCCAGGGGAAAAAGGTAATTTTTTTTTTTAATTAGAAACTTTTTCGGTTTGTGAAGGTTTTTTTATTTTATTTCCTCATTTAAATTTAATTTTTTAACTTTTTTCTTTGAACTGAGGGGGCGGGGCCCTTTTAGGGGGATGCGCGCGCTAACTGAGAGGGGTTAGCATGGGGGCGCGCGCCACCTAGACAGAGGGGGAAAAAAAGGTTAGCCAAGGGGGCCCGGAGTCATATTAAGGGGCCCAAATTTGGTTTTTTGGATTTTTTAGCCTAAGCTAGGCATTTCGTTTTGCGGCGCTTTTCGGGCCAGCGAAAGCCCTGTTACCCCGATTTTGGCGGAAGTAAAGGGTTTTTTTTTCCATTTTGACAGTTGGGGTTTTGGGGGTGGGATAAAAAAACCGGGGGGCCCCCGTTTCCCTTTTCCCCCGGGGAACCTGTAGAGTGAAGTACTTTTGGGTTTTCGGGGGGCTAAAAAAGTGTTTTCCACGTGTGTGGGGCTAATATTTTCTAGACAGAGTATGGCGTTAACCTTTTTTCCCTTTCCCATTTTTTTTTTTCGTGGGGAAAAGGGTTACTTGGGACTAACGCACCTTGGGCGATTTGGGCCAACGGCGATGGGGGCCCCTCCTGGGGTTTGGTGAGGGCCCAGGATGTCGGGATGCTGCCCCCGGGATATTTCCTACGAGCCCCAACCAGGGCCTAGGCTAGGCTAGGCCCCAAGCCGAGGGTTTGTAGTTCAGATGGTCTGTTTGGTTTAGTGGGGAAAGAAAAGAAGTTTGTAGGCCTTCAAGACACTTAAAATTTGCCAGCAGTGTAGGCGTTTAGCTAGGCTTAGGCCTAGGCCTACCTGGCGGGCCGGTCGACACGGGTGTTCTCCTCAAAAACCATTTGTTTGGATCTGATTTTTTGTCAGAAACCCTTTTGTGAATTTTTTTTAAAGCTGAAATGGAGGTAAGCTGGATCTTTTCCTACGGGTTTTTTATGCCCCCCCCAATGGTGGGTAGACGTAAGGTCTACTAGTAACATTGCCGGGAAAGGGTTTTCCAAGTGCTACGAGTTTTCAAACGGTTTGGAATTTGGGAAAAAACCCCTTTTTAGACCTTATCTAAAAATTTTCCAACTAGTGATTGGGGCCAAGCCAAAAAGGCCCCCCCCCTTGGACTAATACTAGTCTCACCCTTTTTTACTTTCCTAGCACATTTTTTTGTCTAAAATGAACATTGGAATCCATTTTGCCTACTTTTAAAGATTGGGGGCTGCCGTGTGCCCTTTAGGGCCCCTATAATTTTTTAGTCCCTAGTTAGTATTAGTAGTAGCCTATATCGGTAAAGCAAAGGGCCCTAGTGTAAAGTTACCTGGGTCTACCCCATGCCCATTTGTAAATATTAAATATGTGTTGAGGAGCAGGGCCAGGGGACTAGGTGGGCGGGTTTTTTTGAAAATATGTGATAGGGTGTAGATTGAGGCTAGGGCCTATTGAAAAGTTTACTTTGGGCCCTTTAGCGATGACCCTGCGAAGGAAATGGATTGCGCCCCTTGGGTATTGGGGGTTCGAGTCCCCGGTGCAAGTAGTTTTTAAAGGGGTTGGGGTTTTAGCCTTGGATAGGTGGGCCCCTACTACTGTAAAAGGGATCGGGGTTCGAGTCCAAGTTCTAAATATTTGTGAGTGGTAGGGTCTAGCCTGTTTTTAGGTAGGCCTACTATCTGGGGATTACCGGGAAATTTCCAAAAATTGTGCATGGGTACGTGGGAAAAGGGGACAGGGGTCGGTTCTGACTTTGGGCTGTCGCGGTTGGGGGAGTATTTTGTGAGGGGTGGGGGTCTACCCTTTGTGTTGGTGGGGCCCTACAAACTGGGGGTTTTTTTCCCGGACGGGGTTTCAACCATTGTACTTTAGGTAGGGCCCGGAAGGCGGACAGGGGTGGGTTTTTTGACTTTTTGGCGCTGCCCGGGGTTTGTGGGGAGTATTTTTGTGAGTGGTAGGGTCTAGCCTGTGTTGGGTAGGCCCCCTACGGGGGTTTTTTCCGGGGCGGGTAAACCCCTTTTTGTACATAGGTAGTGGGAATGGGGGACATGGGTCGTTCGGGCCCTTTTGGCGCTGTCGCGGTAGAACCCTGGGGGATGTGTGTTATTTGGGTTCGACTAGGGGGGTTTTTATTTGTTCTCCATAGGGAAGACTTTGTAAAGGGGTTTTCAAGACCGATTGGGCCCTACGAGGGGTTTTCGACTGGGGTGCCGAGGGTTCTGGAAAATGTTCCAAACTAGGCCTTTTAAAACCGGAGTCCCGGGTTAATGGACAGTGGTAAGGGCCACTGCTTCCAATTTAAGTATAATTTTACAAAATTTTTAAATATTCCTATTCCTCTGTAATACCCCTTTTCATTTTAAATATTAGAAAAAAAAAAATTTTTGAACTTTATATTTTCTAGGCTTAGTGGGCCAAATATTTTTGTGGATTATTGGGTACTATTTGGGTTTGGGGTTTTTGCACGAAGTGGAAACCATAGGCTTTGCCCAAAACCGCCTGTGATTATTGAAAGCTTTTTGTACTAGGTAAGCAACCTTTTTGGGGTTATGTTTTTTATTTTATGAACTTTTTCTTTTGCGGGTTTGTTTTATTTAACTTTTGTATTTTTTTACTACTGTCAGCTTCTTGAAAAAGTGGGTACCCCCCCCCACTTTTTTTCCCTGCAAACCTTTAAGGTTTTCCGTGGGCTCACTTCTACAAAAAAAAACGGGACTTTTTTTATGTTTTTACTTCGCCTTTCTCTGTATTCGTAGAAACTTTTTCGTTCCTTCTGCGCTTTCCCAATAACTTTTTTTTAGAACGAAGTGGCCCCCAAAACTCCGAAGACCCCAAACCTGCGGTCCCCCAAAGCCCCTTTTTCCCACTGAGTTGCCCGGACCCGGGTTTGGTATCTCCCTATAGGGTTTATAGGGAAATGTAAAATACATACTTTACATACAAAATACATCCATACTACCTACATACATACATACCATACATACATACATTACATACATACTACATACATACATAAATACATACATAAATAAATACGTACATTGTGATTATCCTCTGGCTGACAAGAGGGATGTCAATTTTTTTTCATTTTTTCCCTTTCTTTAAAAAAATTTGGCCCACCCACTGCTACGGAGTTTTTTCCTTTTCCTTTCATGTCTGTACATCAGTATTTTTAATAAGAAAAATGATTTAAACATCGTAAAAATTTTGTGTTAACCCAAAACAACAAAACTCCCCAATTCCTACGTTTTCTAACAGGTTTATGGACCCCAGATTTTCCCTTTGGGTAAAAAATTGAATTAAAAGGTTTTTCGTTTCTTTGGGAAATTTTGGGGGGGAATTTGTATTCGATGGGGTGGTAAAACCCCAAACCCCCAAAATGGGGACCGCAGGGGTGAATCGTAAGTGGGCCCCCTAGGCTGGCCCCCATTTTCTTGGGAATAACTTTAGTTTTTTTAAACGGGATTAACCCTAAAAAATTTTTTATGGCTAATACTTGATTGGAAACCAAGTTAGATCCCCCTTGGAAATTTATAACACATGGAAAGCTAATCATAAAAAAATGACCTAAAGGGGAAATGGATCGTGGGATTGTGTCGAAAAAGGGAAAAATTTGGCTTGCAAGGTGCCCTAATCCCTTTGGGGGAGTAAAAAAAAGATCAAGAGCATTAGCGACCATCTTTTTAAACCATAAAGGTCCCATTGCCTTATGCATCATTTGTGGAAACCGCAGAGGCAGCGGGGAAAACCCTAGCAAATGCTTTTGAAGACTGTGGTCCTCAAAAACGATTTGGGGACGGGGAAAAAAAACAAAATGGGGAATTAAAACTATGATATTACCCAGGAATGCAAGAATAAAAATCGCAACATAAGGGACTTTGGGCTCAAAGGTTTTCTTTAAATATTGGGAAAAAGCCGTTAGACGAGGGATCGGGAAAAAGCCACGAAAATGTTTGGGAGGATTTCCCCGCCTAGATTTGAATCTTTCGAGTTGGGACTCGAAGGTAGTGGCAGAAAACTTAAAATCATTTGATTGGTTGAAGAAAAAATTTTATTTCCCAGTTTTGCCTGAATTTGGGAAACAAGTGGATCGAAAACCGGAAGAAAACAGCGTTTGAAAACTGAAAGAGGGTGGCGTTCCCGGGTTTTCGTTAATGAGAAAAAAGTTACCATTGTAATGATCCTGGTCCCCTTGAACCCTCAAGGGCCACACCTGAAGAAAAGCAAAGGGATTTAAACAAAACCAAAAAAAACACAAGATTTTACTTCGCAGGGACAGCAAACTTTAAAATTCAAAAGGAGAGGGGTAACAAGACACAACAGTCGCATTCCAATAAGAAATGGACATTTTAACTGCGCTACACCCCAAAGTCTACAGGAAAATAAAGATGGTTTATAGACTCTGGTGCAAATTTGGTAATGCCCAAGGGGAAATGACGGGATGTTGAATTAGGGGAAACGATGTAACGAAAAGGACCCTAAAGTAAACACAATTAAAGTGCGGGTCCGGGAGGTTAGTGTAAAACTAAAATCATGGGGGGAAAATTAAAAGTCATAAATGAAGTGTCATATGTTCCGGGTTTAAGTGAAAATTTTTATTATCTGTTATTTGCCATGTGCACAAAAGGAAGGGTCGTTTTATTTTCCGATACGGTTTGTAAAATTTTTGGGGGGGGGGAAGGGAAAGGGTTTTGAGTTAAGGATGGAAATTTGTAGAAACCCGTACAAAATCATGAGGGTTTGTACAAGGGGTCTAAAAAAATGATGAGGTTAATGCCCCTAAAGTTCTAAACAACAGGTTATTGTCCGGGAAATTACCAGAAAACGGGTTTTTTCTGTAATCATAAAAAAAATTAAATTTTTTGCGGGAATTTTCCCAAAAACGGTTAGGCCCCTTTCCAAAATGGAAGAAGTAGAACGTTGAAAAAAGGGGTAGGGGTATTTGGGCCCTTTTAAAAAATTTTTTTTTCTAATGTACCTGGAAGCCTTTTTCCCCTGTAAAAAAGGGAAACAACATAGGGCCCCCTTTAAGAAATCAGGACAGAAGAGCTCAAAAAAAAAAATGGAGCTGATTCATGCTGATCGTGTGGCCCGATGAGTGAGCCAGCATGGGTGGTTCAAAGTTTTTTTTTGGTTGGAGATGTTTTTCACAAGAAAAATTTTGTGTTTTTTCTAAAATAAAAAGATGAAACCAAGGCCAAATTTGCAAAATTTTAAAACGAAATTTAAAATTGAAAAAACAAAATTTAAAAAAATTCAGCCCTGTTAAAACCCTGACGGGGGGACAAAATTTCTCAATCAAAAAATGCGTATTTTACTTAAACCGATCCCGGGGATTAAGCATAAAGTCACAGTACCAGATACCCCACAACAGAATGGGGTTTGCGGAGAGAACCAATACCCCCTCTATTAGAAATAGGGAGAACTCCTTTTGCAACCCCCTGGTTTAGGTCTAAAAATTGGGTAGAAGCCCACTGGGACTGCGGTTTCCCTTTAAAAAATAGATCCCCTAGTAAAGCGCCCAGGGGGAGACACCTGAGGGGGCCCCTGGAAGGTGAAAAAAACCCGTTCAGTCATTTGAAAATTTTTGGGGGGAAAATTTTATAGTTCAGTTTCCTAAAAAATTTCCCGGGAAAAAAATGGGATTCAAAAAGTAAAGAGTGTTTTTTTGTAGGGAAACTGCATGAAACAAAAAGGTTTTAGATGTTTTGATCCTCAAAATCCCAGAAGAGTTTTTTGGGGCAAGAGAGGTTTTTATTCCTCGAAAGACTCAGGAAGTTGGCATTAATTGGGAAAATTTCCCTAAAAATGAGGTCGGGGCCAAAGTGTGGGCCTAGAAATTGGGTAATGAGCTATTTTCAGGAAAATTTGGGGTAATTTTAAAGTATCTAGTGGGGGGACCATTAATAATGAAATGGGGGTAAAGTGAACCCTCCCCCTTTAAAACCGAGCCCCTAAAAAGTGGGGAGCCCTCGTGGGAAAATTTAGATGGGCCTAGGCTTGAGAGAAATGAGCGAAATTGGGTGCTAGACGAAAAAAGGGGTTTTCAAAAACCCCTAAGCATTTCCCAATTTTTTTTGGGTATAATGTTTTTGAGTGGGCAGACGGGAATTAGGCAAACCAAAACAGTTCTAAACCCCTTTTGGGGGAAAGGGACAAAGGGAAGGGAAAAGAGCTATGGAAGACAAAGTTTAAAAATCGGGTTTTCCCAAACGATGCAGGGGAGTTAGTGCATGGGCCCTGAGGGTGTCATGACTTTAAAAAAAATGGGTTTTTAAAAAAAAACGGGGCCCCCGATGGCGCTTGTAGAACGGTAAAACCCGGGTTGGTAGCTAAATTTTTTTCAAAAATGAGGGCATAGACTAAAAAGAGACTTTCCCCCCGGTGGTGAGATATTAAACAATCCGAATGCTTTTGGTTTTTGCGGAAAATTTAAATTTGATATGATCCCTGGATGTCAGCAAAGCCTTTCGCATGGGGAGTTGGAAGAAGTGGTTTTTTAGGAAAAATTTCCCGGGGGGACTAAACATTCAGGGGGGGAAGGTTTTGGGTTTTTTGAAAGAGGCTTTGTAGGGCTAAAACAAGCCTCTAGGGGTTGGGAAAACAAAGAAAATATATTTTGATTAAGTTTGGGCCCTTTTGTAGGTTTCCCAAACTTGAGCCCGGGGTGTTTTTTGAAGAGTAGAATGAGGGCATAATAATCATTTCTCGGGATGTTGATGATTTCATTGTTTTTTCAAATAAAAATTCTTTCAAGACTGGACTGAAAACATGTTTGCAAGAGAATTTAAAATTAAGACCTTTGGGGGAAAAAAACCTTGTTTTGGGGGAAAGGGTTTTAAAAGGGTAAGGTGGGCGGTGAAAAAAGAGTAAAACCCGAAACCCTTTCATTTTAAAATTTTTCTAGAACTTTCCAAAATTTTTCCCTTTTAAAAACCTTTTCAACCCCTCTTTGACCCCATTATGAAGTTAGATGTTTCAAAATTCTGAACCCAATGTTGGGTGTTCCTTTTCACACCCAATTGGATGCATCATGTATCTAGTGTAAAGCACCAAAGGCCCCCATAGGGTTTTTACTAGCATTTTAGGGCCCGTTTTTTTGTAGCTCATTCTGAGGGTCACTGAAAAGCAAACCCCCCCAAAAAAGGGGGGTTTCGTTTTTCTTTTAAGGGACCCAAAAATTTTCATTTGTCATTTAAACCCACTTTATAAAAAAAATCTATGGTTAGGGTTTATGCTGATTTTGGGTAAAGTTTTCTGATAGAAAATCATACATGGTTTTTTTTTTTATGTTTGGTGGTTGGGCCCGGGTCATGGGGAAAACAAAAAAAAAAAAGAATGTAAAAAAACACAGCACAGAGGCTGAAATGTACACTTTCAGGAAACAGGGATGAGGCCCGTAATTTGAAAAATTTATTCCAAGAAATGTTTGGAAAATCAGATACCATTGTTTTGTTTATGATAAACAAAGTTCACAAAAAAAGCAATGAACACAGGAGCTGGGTTTGGGAAGGGAAACCAAATAATAGATGTTTAGTATCATAGGAAATTGACAGCACATTTAGCAAAAAAAACATTGGAGCCAAAACATGTAAGTTTCCCAAAAAAGGGGAGCCGATTTTGTTGACCCAAAGGTTTGGGGAAAAAATCCCCAAACACCCAATTTAAATTGTGTTGAAGGACTTGGTTTGTCAAGTGAATTTAAAGGTTTTTTTATTATTCTCTTTAGATTACTAAAAAATTTTTTTTTTTTTGTTCTTTTTGTCCCGTCAAGATTTAAAGGGGAGGTTTAGGAGTATAATCTCTGGCTGAACCCCCAAAGGGTGTCCCAAAAATGTTCATCTTCTTCTTTAAGTTGGCAGCACTGCTTTCGAGTTTGTTCCGTTTCCCTTCAGGGCGGGATCAAACCCTGTATTTTAAAACAGTAAACTGAGATTTACTGTAAAAGAATTTCGACCTACAACAAACGTTTCCCTATCAAGTAACCAAAACTGTTTTAACTTTTCCGGGAAAAAAGTGGCTTTCAGTAAGTAAGTATATACCTACTGCCAAAAAAAAGACCAACATACCAAATTCCGTTCTAATGTGCAAACTGGGGGTAGGTAACCCCGCGAAACCCCAAAATTTTTAGCAGTAAATTAAAAAGATGGAAAAGATTAAGAAATAAATGTATGTATTTACTGTAACACAAAATTTCGACCTAAAACAAACGTACCCTATCAAATAAACCCCACTGTTCATTCTTTTTTCCGGGGAAAAAGTGGCTTTCAGTAAGTAAGTATATTTTAAGTCAAAATGTACCAAGCATACCCCAAAACTCCCTTTTTAATGTGCAAACTGCGGGGAGGTACCCCGCGAATCCCCAATCAAAATTAGCGTAAATTGAATGAAAGAATGATTAAAAATATAAGTGTTTTTATTTACTGTAACACAATTTCGACCTACAAAAAAATTTGTTTCCCTATCAAGTTTAAACCCCAAAATGTTCGATTCTTTTTCCCGGAAAAAGAGGTTTCTGCAGTAAGTAAGTATTACCCACTGGGCAAAAAAAAAATAAACCAAACATAAAATCCCGTTTTTAAATTTTGGGAAAATGGCCCCGGGGAGGTACCCAGCGAATCCCCAAATTTATATTTGCCCCCCCCCCCCGGAAATTGAAAGATGAATGATTAAAAATATAAAAAGTTGGATTTACTGTAAAAACCAAATTTCGACCACAACAATCGTACACTATCAAGTAAAACCCCACTGTTTGATTCCTTTTTTGGGAAAAAGAAATGGGCTGGAGGAAGTAGTATATACCCACTGTCCAAAAAATGACCCAAACATCCAACTATCCGTTTTTAATGTGGGAAACTGCGGGTAGGTAAACCCCGCGGAAACCCCAACTATTAGCAGTAAATTGAAGGTGAATGGGGTTAAGAATAAGATGTATGTATTTACTTTTAAAAACCCAAATTTCGACCTACAAAAATGTTTCCTTTTCAAGTAACCACACGTTCGATTTTTTTCCCGGAAAAGAGTGGCTGCAGTAAGTAAGTAATACCTACTGTCAAAATGTACCAAGCAAAACCAAAATCTCCGTTTTAAAGCAAACTGCAGGGAGGGACCCAGCGAATCCCCAATCATATAAACAGTAAAATTGGGAAAGATGAAAGATTAAGAATATAAGATGTATGATTTTCTGTAACACAATTACGACCCCACAACAATCGTACCCCATCAAATAACCCACACTGTTTGATTCTTTTCCCGGGAAAAAAGGGGGCCGCAGAAAGTAAGTATATACCTATTTTCAAAATGTACCAAACATACCAAAAATCTCCGTTTTTTAAAGTGCAAATTGCGGGTGGTACCCCGCGAATCCCCAATCATATTTGAGAAAATTTAATGATGAAAGATTTAAAAAATATAAGAAAGTATGGATTTACGGGAAAAACCTTACGACCTACAACAAAGTACCCCATCAAGTAACCACCCCCGTTCGTTCTTTTTGGGGAAAAAGTGGCTGGGAGTAAGTTAGTAAAATACCTACCGGGCAAAAGTGACCAAGCATACCAACAATCCGTTTTTAAAAGTGCAAACTTTCGGGGAGGTTTCCCCGCGAATCCCCAATCATATTAGCGTAAAATTTAATGATGAAAGATTAAGAATATAAAATGTATGATTTACTGTTTAAAACAATTCGACCTTTCAAAAAATGTACCCCATCAAGTTTAAACCCCACTGTTCGATTCTTTTCCGGGGGGAAAAGAGTGGGCCCGCAGTAAGAAGTTTTATACCAATTTTCCCAAAAAGGGACCAAGCATACCAAAATATCCTTTTTTAATGTGCAAACTGCGGGTTTGGGACCCAGCGAATCCCCAATCATTTTTAGCAGTTTAAAATTAATGATGAATGAAATTTAAAAATTTAAAGGGTATGTATTTACTGCAACACAATTTCGACCTACAACAAAAGTACCCTATCAAGTAACCCACTGTTCGATTCCCTTTTGGGGGGGGGGGAAAGAGGGCTGCCGGGAGGTTTGGATTATACCTACGTAAAAGGACCAAGCATACCAACATATCCGTTCTAATTTTGCAAAAATGCGGGAGGTACCCCGCGGGAAACCCCAATCATATTTGCAGTTAAATTTAAATGGGAAAGATTAAAAATATAAGATGTTTTGTTTTTTACTGCCAAAACAATTAGACCTACAAAAAACGTAAAAATATCAAGTTTAACCACACTTTCGATTCTTTTTCCGGGAAAAAAGAGTTTGGGTGCAGTAAGTTTGTATTACCTCCGTCAAAAAATGACCAAGCATCCAAAAATCTCCGTTCAATGTGGGAAACCTCGGGGAGTTACCCCCGAATTTCCCCCCCCTTATTAGCAGGGGCATTTTAAAAGTGAATGATTAAGAATGTTATGTGTTTTAAGGGTTAAAAATATATTCACCAATTTTAGGGGGCCCCCCACGGGCCCGAGGGCTTTTAATTTCAATTTTCTTTACCAAAAAAGTTTTGGGGGTAACGTCCGAATGTGTTCTTTTAAAAGTGTCCCCTTGGGGGCTAAAGGTTTGGTTTAAACATGTCAAAATTCCCAAAAACTGGCAAGTTTTGTAGATAAACAATATTACTCCCATTTACAGAGATATAAATTTTTAAAAAAATGTGCAAAACGCTTTTTCTATTGCAAGGTTTTTACGTTTCACTACCAATGGCGCCAATTCTTTCGGAGGAGAAAATTTTTGTAATGTGTTGAGCTGGGTTTTTATTACCGATGTTGAGTGCACCCTTTAAAAGCATAAACTCCAGGTAGTTGAAATTTTTAGATCAAAGAACAGAAAAGGGGTTCCCAATGGATTTTTGTTAAAATTTTAAATGCCAAAGCCTTGGAAAAATTTTTCTATTCATTGTTGCCCGGCCAAATGTTAATTTTTAAAAGGAAAAAAAAAAATAGTGTAGAATGTTTTCTGTTTGCAAATTATTTTAAAAAATAAATTTGTTAATATTTTTTTGATGCCCCAAAATTTTAAATTAATCTGCAAAGCAAAAGACAATTTCACTGACCCACCCAAAAAAAAATGCTCGGGGGTTTTTTTTTCTTTTTTTCCTGTTTTTTTGCTTTTCTAACCCGGGGAAACAGTATTTTGCGATTGGAAAGAAAATTGGGAACGAATCTTCGAATAGAAATGCCACTTTTTAGGTCGAAACGGAAAAAATATTTCTCATAAAAAAAACTTAATTTTTCGATTTTTTTCGAATTTTTTAAAAGCAATATTTTCGTTTAAAATTTTACTGATTATGACCAAAAAGGGTGGGAAAAACAATTCATATTTCACAGGATATTAAAGGGAAAAGGTTTATTTATAACTGTTAAGGGCCCCTTGGTACTTTTAAAATTTTCAAATTTTTTTGTTCATGTAATCCCCGTAGGCACTGAATACAACATACATTTTATTTAAAACATTTAAAACAAACATACATACATTTCATACATTTCAAACATACATACTCATACAAAAATACAACATTTCAAAACATACATCATTAACCCCCCATACATACAAAACATACATCAACATACTTTCATACATACATACATTTCATTCAACTACAAAATACATAAAAACTACATACATTCCCTACATAATACATTTCCCTACAAATACATACATAAAAACACAAAATACATTTCATACCAAATACTACAATACATACATACATAAAATACATTTCAACCCTAAATTAAAAAACTACATACATAAAATCATACATACATTCATACTTCATACATACAAACATCATAAAAAAACATCATACTTTCATTTCATACATACATACCCACATACATTACATACCTACATAAAAATACATACAAAAAACATACCAAAAATACATACCCTTTCATACATCATACATACATACAACATCATACGACAACATACATACAAACATACTACATACATACATTCATACATACATTTCATACATACATCACCTACAACATACAATTTCATACAACATACATCCCCTTTCAAAACAATTCCCTACATACATACATAAATACATACATACATACTACCTTCTCATTTCTACATACATACATACAAAATACATACTACATAACCATATTTCATACAAACAACCCTACAAAACATACTTACCAAAAAAACATACATACATTTCATACATATCATACATACATACCTACATACATACAAATCAAAACATACATACCAAACAAAATTTAAATTTTTTTTTTTTCCATCTTTTTTACATCATTTACTTTCATAATTTAAACTTCTACCCTCTCCCCCATCAACAACTACCTTAATCTCGCCGGGAAAAAATTTAAAATGCGGGGTTTTTGTTTTCGCCCCGTCAATTTAAAAACCCATGTTAAAGGGGTTTCCGGACCCGGGGTCAAGGTAAAAAATCTTTTATTTCTCATTACGCGGGACATAGCCGTGTTTCAATTTTACTTTAAAATTCGTTTTTAAAACACTTCCACGCGGCGTTACAAATTAACACTAAGGGGTTTAAAACTGCACTGCCACTTGGGTTTCCTACCCTGCCCACGAGTTCTAAAACTGTTTTATAGTATTGTTATTTAAAAGCCTATCCTTATCTTTAAAATTAAAACGTTAGGTTTAAAACACTGAATTACTATGACTGTGACCTGTTGGTGTTGTCCCCCTTTCAGACGATTTCAAAGGCTGGTGCTAAGGGAGTCGAAAATGTGCAGATTGAGAAACTTTAAAATTGCCGGAAACCCAAAAGTATCACTAATCTTATAAAGCCTTTATTGTCTCAGCGTTGATATTGTGAGGTTTTTTTATCACTTAAAGGGCTTCCGAATTATCTGGGCCACACCCTATTCCCTTTTTTAAGTATCCTGATTCATTAAAATCAAAGCGTGGTATGTCAAAATTTTGTCGACCGCATGTTTAGTACAGCCGATAAGTTACTTCGCCCCCCCAAAAATTTCCCTTTGTGATCCTTATCCTTCCTGCACTGTTCTCCCATTTTGCCCCTGTAGCCCACCCCACACTTACAGGTACTTCATACCTCCCGGCGCCGGGATTTTTGGGGGCGTACATCTTTTACCGATCCGTGTAAGTGACTTATTTTTTGTAGAGGTTTAAAAAACAGTCCGAAATTTGTCCTGTATAAAGCCTTCCGATGCGATCTGTTGTTTTATCAATATAAGGAACAGGGGGGGGCAGTGCTAATTCTTTCACTTTATCACTATCACCGGACGGTCGTATTACTTGAGATTGTCTTTAAAATGTCTTAAAATACCTTACTTTTGTACCCATTATTGATCATGTTTTGGTGAGGAAACACTTTTCCGTTTTAAAAGTTCACTGTCAGATATACTATAGCTCTGTTACAAAGATTTGACAACCGTTGCTTCGGGGCAGGCGGGTGGTGTGAATCGCCTTAAGATAACGGTTTTATGTGTTTTTTTCATTCCCCGGGGGAAAATTTGGGCCCCACGTTCATTTTAATTTCAGAACGTCTGGGAAAAGCTAACCTGTCGTTTTTTTTCCCATTTCAATAGTGAACTTGATATTCGGGTGAGCTTTTTCAATGAATGAGGAACTCGTCTAATTTCTCTTACCTGTGGCCAATAGCATTCACGTCTATGTACCGTAACCATAATTTAGGTTTTAAACTGAGGCTTAAGTTTCAACTTAAAAATCCTCCATGTAAAGATTGGCAATAACCGGAGAAAGGGGAATCCCATAGCTGCACCTTTTTTTTGTTCATAATACCACCCTCATACGTGAAATAATGTTAGAAAAGGCAGTTTGTTTAATCTGAAATAGGGCTGATGTCAACTTCCTTACCACGAAACAGCTACATCTATTGGGGTATACGAGTGAAGAGTGACGTACATCAAACTGACGAAAATATCGGGGGGATCAAGTTTTACCTCTTTCAACAAGTCATGAAATAAATCGGAAAAGTGTTTCCTCACCAAAACACTGATCCAAAAAGGGTAAAAGTAAGGGTATTGTAAGAGCATTTAATAGACAATCTCAAGTGAAGTACGACTCGTCCCGGGGATAGTGATAAAATGAAAGAATTAGCTACTGCCGTGTTGCCCTTTTATTGATAAAACAAAAGATCGCATCGGAAGGTGTTTTTCACCCACAAAATACGGACTGTTTTTTAAAACCTCTCAAAAAAAAAAAGGCCGAATTCATAGTGTCCCCAAAGGGGTTTCCCCCTTTGCTAGGGGGCCCCCTTGGCTGTCAACTTTTGTTTGTTTCTTTTCTTTGGTACATGGGCTTTCCGCCTGCTGAAGCTACATTCCTTGTTTTTTTAAAAATTTTTATGGCGGTGATTAGAATAATTTAGCAGTCTTTGTTTCACTTTTCACTGGCAATTTTACAAAAATTCTTTTATCAGATGGGTAGGCATGCCTTGAAAGTTTTTTGCCCTTATTTAAACAATGCGCTACCCTAGGCCGAGGCCTTTTTTATAGGCATTTATTCAAAATAAATGAAAAAATAATTATTGTTTTTTCTTTTCCTAGTTCTAGGTCAAACTAACCCTTTCTTTTCCTGGGAAACGGTCTGTTTTCCAAAAATAGTATGATAATCGATCGGGCCCCAGGGGTTTTTTACTAATAAATTTAAACAAAATAAAACAAAAAAGTTCAATAAATAACGCAAGAATGTATGAAATCAGTATCTTTTGCAAAAAAACCGTGCTTGGGCCTACCAAACTCCAATGCAATGTAAAATGGCTGCCATGACCACTTGTCGCCAAAATGAAGCCCCAAAAAGGAAAAATCATCGAATTCGCGGTCATTTCCACCATAATAAAACATTTACAGCATTGAAATGTTAATCAGCATTTACGTATTGTATTTTAATTGAAAAAGAATGCATCCTGGGAAACACCAGACATTTTAATTTCTACAAAGGTTATAAATTTTAAACCCCAAAGCGCAGGAGGGAAAGGCACGCTCCCTAGGGTGCCCTTTGGGAGCTCTTCGGGAGCCCATCGGGAGGCTCAAACTTATTGAGGTACAAGCCTCCCCCCAGGGGTTCGCTTCATGAAAGGGATTGAGCTCAAAAACTTGGGAAATAGTGAAAAAAATCTTAGGAATTTCTTTTTTTTTTTTTTTTGTAGAAATTAGGAAACTTTCATTGAAAAGCCATTCTCAAATGTCTGGGTGTATTAGGGCCCAGGGGCTGTTTAAGATGGGGGAAAATGGATAATTTTTTTTTGGGTTTTGAATCAAAAAAATAGAAATTTTTTCCCCCTTTCATAAAAAAAACGTAAGAGCTTAATCGGACGGTAACTTCCAGCACACCAATTTTAGGTAAAAGGTTAGGTATACCGATTGTCGGTTTAAACCGGTAAACGAAAAGCCCGTGTTATCCATTGAATAGGAAATTGGTGGACTTGTAGAATCACTAGTAATATGCGTCAGCATATAACAGCTATACCGACGATCATAGAATTGTGACAAAATGCACCGCTCGTGCGTGCGTTTTGCGTCATGCGTGATGTTTATGTTATGTTATGGTCATTGTCAACGCCGTCTGCGTCGGTGCGCTGTTATGCATCCAAGGGTGGTTGCTGTTTTAGCCTAATGTGCTTGGCATGGGCGACGGCGGGACGGACAGTTCCGTTAGTTACTACTGAGTAAGACAAAGAGAATTTTCCAATATGTACAAACAATAATTGGATGAGTGTAGCGAGCGTAGCGAGCGAAGCGAAGATTCCATTTCACTACACTGGAGAAAAAATCCGGAATGTTTTTTTTTTTTTTTTTTTCTTTCTGTATTTTTGTCTGTTTGTTAAACACGATTCCGGCTAAACCGATACTCCGATTGCGATGAAATTTTATGGAGGCCTTCGAAATCTCTGAACTTAGAACTGCCACGTTTTTGAGCGCAATCGGGAAATATTTTCTCATAAAAAACGCAATTTTACGATTTTTTTCGATTTTTTAAAATTTCTTCGACTTATAATACCTACTTGCCTTTATCCGATTGTACTGATTTTTTCATAGAATCTTTAATTTTCTGCATTTAAATATTCGTGTGAAATTTGAGCGTAATCGAAAAATTAAATCTCATGAAAATCACAGTTTTACGGGTTTTTTCTTTACTAAAACAATTCTTTGACTTGTAACACCTACACGCTTTATCTTATTGTAATGATTTTTTCACAGAACAATGTACGTATGTATGTATTTATGTATGTATGAATGTATGTATGTATGTATGTATGTAGTATGTATGTATGTATGTATGTATGTATGTATGTATGTATGTATGTATGTATGTATGTATGTTGTATGTATGTATGTATGTATGTATTATGTATGTATGTATTATGTATGTATGTATGTATGTATGTATGTATTTATGTTGTATGTATGTATGTATGTATGTATGTATGTTGTAGTATGTATGTATGTATGTATGTTTATGTATGTAGTTGTATGTATTGTATGTATGTATGTATGTATGTCAGGGGCCTACTGGATTACATGAACTAAAAATGTAAATTTAAGATACCAAGGGGCCTTAACAGTTATAAATCACCATTGCCTTAATATCCATGTGTATTATGAACATTGTTTTTTCCACCCTTTTGGTCATAATCAGTTCAAATGTAACGAAAATATTGCATTTAAAATCGAAAAAAATCGTAAAATTACGTTTTTATGAGAAATATTTATTCGATTCGACCTAAAAACGTGGCATTTCTATTCGAAGATTCGTTCCAATTTTCATCCAGATCGCATAATATGCTGTTTGCCCGGTAGAGAGCGAACAAACGGGAAAAAAAGAGAAAAAAACACCCGAGCTAATTTTTTGGGGGGGTCAGTGAAATTGAATCTTTTGCTTTGCAGATTCAATTAATATTGGACATCAGAAAATATTAACAATATTTACTTATAAATAATTTGCTAACAGAAAACTATTCTACACTATTTTGTTTTCATCTACAAATTGAACAGTTGGCCAGGCAACAATGAATAGAATAAGTTTCCAAGGCGTTGGCATTTAGATTTTAACAACAATCCATTGGTGAACACCTTCTGTTCTTTGATCTATAAATTCAACTACCTGTAGCTTATGCATTTAGTGTGCACTCAACATCGGTAATAATAACAGCTCAACACATTACAATAAATTTTCTCCTCCGAAGAATTGGCGCCATCTGGTATGAAACGTATAACCTTGCAATAGACAAAAGCGATTTGCACATTTATAAATTATATCTCTGTCATCGAGTAATATATCGTTTATCTACAAAACTTGCCAGAATTTGTGAACTTTGACATGTTTAATATCTAACCTTTAGTCCCAAGACACATTATAAGAACACATTCGAACGTTAGTACCCAAAAAGTTTTGGTAACGATATTGATAATTATAAGCCATCAGGCCGTGCGGGGCCCCTCAATTGGTGATATAGTTAATCATTAACACATAATGCATTCTTAATCATTCATCATTCAATGTACTGCTAATAAGATTGGGGATTCGCTGGGTAACTACCGCAGTTTGCACATTAGAACGGAGATGTTGGTATGCTTGGTCAATTTTGACAGTAGGTATATACTTACTTACTGCAGCCACTCATTTCCCGGAAAAGAATCGAACAGTGTGGTTACTTGATAGGGTACGATTGTTGTAGGTCGTAATTGTGTTACAGTAAATACATACATCTTAATCATTCATCATTCAATTTACTGCTAATATGATTGGGGATTCGCTGGGTACCTACCCGCAGTTTGCACATTAGAACGGAGATGTTGGTATGCTTGGTACATTTTGACAGTAGGTATATACTTACTTACTGCAGCCACTCATTTCCCGGAAAAGAATCGAACAGTGTGGTTACTTGATAGGGTACGTTTGTTGTAGGTCGTAATTGTGTTACAGTAAATACATACATCTTATATTCTTAATCATTCATCATTCAATTTACTGCTAATATGATTGGGGATTCGCTGGGTACCTACCCGCAGTTTGCACATTAGAACGGAGATGTTGGTATGCTTGGTCACTTTTGACAGTAGGTATATACTTACTTTTTATTTTTTTATTTTTTAAAATTACGATTACTTAAAATTAAAATTTAAGTGTTTTTTTTATTTTAAAATTAATTTAAAAATAAATCTTTAACGAAGTAATGATTTTTTTACAGAACAACAGAAAACTCCGCATAACACACTTGGCAGCTCAATGCACCAATTACGCTCATCCAACAACGCGTCGGGACTTGAGCGTTTTCCTAGTTTATAAAATTAAGGTACTGTGAAAAAATCATTACAATCGGATGAAGCATGTACTTGTTATAAGTGGAAGAAATTTTTTTTAATCGAAAACAATCGTAAAATTACGATTTTCATGAGAAATAATTTTTCGATTGCGCTCAAATTTCCCACGTATATATTTGGATGAGCGTAGCGAATTTTCCATTCAACTACACTGTTGAAAAATATCCGGAATGTTTTTATTTTATTTTTTCTGTTTGTATTATTGTGTGTTTGTTAACACGATTCCGGCTAAACAAATACTCCGGTTTCGATGAAATTTTATGGAGACCTTCGAAATCACTGAACTTAGAACTGCCATGTTTTTGAGAGCAATCAAAAAGATAGTTCTCATTAAAATCGCAATTTTACGATTTTTTCGAATTTTAAAAAAGTTCTTCGACTAATAACACCTACATGCTTTATCCGATTGTAATGATTTTTTCACAGAACCTTTATCTTATGAATTGATATATTCGTGTGACATTTGAGCGTAATCGAACAAAAAAAATTCTTATGAAAATCGCAATTTTACCGGTTTTTTCGATTTTTTACTTTTCTTCGACCTATAACACCTACATTCTTTATTCGTTTGTAATGATTTTTTCACAGAACCGTAATTTTATTAATTAATATATTCGTGTGAAATTTGAGAGCAATCAAAAAATTATTTCTTATAAAAATCGCAATTTTACAATTTTTTTCTTCGATTTTTTAAATTTCTTCTAGTTATATCACCTAGGGCCTACATGCTTTATCCTATTTTAATGATTTTTTACAGCATCTTATTGTACAAATTATTATATTCGTATGAAATTTAAGCGTAATCGAAAAATTATTTCTCATACAAATCGCAATTTAACGCTTTTTTGGTTACAAAATTACGCTCATCCAACAACGCACCTGAAAAAGAGTTTGCGAAGCTTCCTAGTCCATCAAACTGGTTAACTGTGACAAACCAATCAAGAAATTGTACAGTTATTTAACCCTGCATTACTCGCGTGGATTAATATATACCCCAGTGCTACAAAATCCTGTGTTTCTCAGTAGTGTTCAAACTTACCGCCCTCCCATTTTATGTATTCTCAAGTGACGCTATCTTTGATGTTTTTTTTACAACAACATGTTAGTTGGGGTTCTTAGTTTTGGCAGAAAAAATATTAAAATTGGGTTTGGTGTAGTAAAAAAAAAAAAAAAAAAAAAAACGGAATCATAATTTTAACTTATCTCTATCGTAGTACCCTACAAGATAAATGTCAACAAATTAAAATGAAAAAAAATTTAAAAAATTTATCGCACTAAGGAAATTGAATATTTTTCAAAATGAGGACGTACTGCATAAATTCCAAGCGAATTTTTTTAAGTTTCAATAAAATACCAATTTAATTCACAAACATTCCTTACCTAATTTTAAAAACAATAGTCAAGTACATTCCAATAAAGTAAAATATGTAAACCCTACATCTAAACACCATCACAGTTCCAAAATACAGGTATTTTAACTATGGGGTTATTGGATGAGCGTAGCGAGCGAAGCGAAGATTCCATTCTACTACACTGGAGAAAAAATTCCGGAATGTTTTTTTTTTCTTTCTTTCTTTCCTTTTTTTTGTATTTTTGTCTGTTTGTCCACACGATTCCGGCTAAACCGATACTCCGATTGCGATGAAATTTTATGGTGGCCTTCGAAATCTCTGAACTTAGAACTGCCACGTTTTTGAGCGCAATCGGAAAATATTTCTCATGAAAATCGCAATTTTACGATTTTTTTCGATTTTTAACAAAATTCTTCGATTTATGAGACCTACAATATGCTTTGTCCGATTGTAATAATTTTTTCACAGAACCTTTGTTTTATGAATTGATATATTCGTGTGAAATTTGAGCGTTGTCGAAAGATAAATGCCTTTAAAAATCGCAACTTTAAGACTTTTTTTCGATTTTTTAAATTTCTTGGCTTACATGCTTATCCGATCGTAATGATTTTTTCACAGAACCTTAATTTCATGAATTTATACATTCGTGTGAAATCTGAGCGCTATCTAATAATTATTTCTTATGAAAATTGCAATTTTACGATTTTTTCATTTTTTTTAAAATTACGATTGATTAAGAATTTAAAAATGTAAGTTATTTTTTTTTTTTAATTTAATTTTAAAAAATTCAACTAAGATATGATTTTTTCACAGAACAACAGAAAATCCGCATTACACATGGCAGCTCAATGCACCAATTACGCTCATCCAACAACGCGGCGGGACTTAAGCGTTTTCCTAGTATATACCCCACGCGAGTACTGGCTTAAATAAAAACGAGCGAGTAATGCAGGGTTAAGCAATATGTGATATCATGTCACAGATAAAAATGGTGGATATTGTTTTGTATGAATTCCTGATGTTCTGACGTCACTGTCATTGCTCGGAAGTGTTTCCGAAATCCTATAGGTGACTAAATCAAAAGCGTCGTCGAGTCTTCTGATTACAGAAACAGGCATGTCCTTGTTGATTCTCTCCGCATTCAGTTAAGACTCGACGACGCTTTCGATTCCGTCTCCTATTTGGTTGTCGGAAACACTTATGAGAAACGATAGTTATCTAAGAACATAAGTAACTCGGGAAATGACAAAGTCGTTGATAGACGAGTGAGTGATCCATATTTTGAGTACTCGGGAAACATCCCCTTTCCTACCCTATACCTAAGGCTGGATCTAGGGAGTATGGGGAATGATACCGGGTATTCAACACATGGCTCACTCACTCGTCTATCAACGACTTTGGCGTTTCCCTCCCTAGTCTCGTTGGCCAAGGCGCCCTTATACCCGGAATGTGGGAGACCTGGGTTCATTTTGTAGTTTATAGATTGTATTTAAAAAAATATTAAACATGTTTTGAAATGCATATAACGCAGTCTAGTCTACATCAACTGTGACAATATACTATGGAAAATATAGCCAGTGCGAAATACGAGTAAAGATTGCAAGGTTAACTGAATCTCCCAGCGGAATTTAGGGGTACCATGAATATGCAAGTTTCACTGCATAACTGCATTATAAATATTTTTTTCACTGCCTCTATTGTAACCGAGTAACATCTAAGAGGCAGTGATTTTTTCAAAAGCAAAACCATTGACGTTAAAACAATTCTTTACATGTTAAGGCTATTTTTCAGTTTATTATTTCATGTAGGTTTAAATCGAAATGGATTGTGCTAATTTTGTTAGCAATTCTCAGTAACCTGGTCACGGATGTCTGTTTAAAATTTCAGCTCAATCTATTTGGCCGTTCGGCCGTATGGGATAGGACAGACAGACATTTAACATTTTACAGACAGATTTACGACCAAGGCCCGTCTGACTTGCTTTGAGACTACGTTCGCTGCGCTCACTCGTCTAATAATAAGTTGTTATTGAAAAAACTGGAAAGATTTATCGCATGACTATAACCATTTTAAGAAATATACATGTACTTTACTTAAATACCTGTAAATTTACCTAGATGGTTTTAAATGAACACTGGGCACACCTTACCAAATTTGGTACACAGAAAGTCAGTCCAGTTTCTTTTATTTTACTTATTGAAGCGTCAGATTCATGCAGCAAAATCGATGTTTTACTCCCATGGATGAGATGGTAATTATAATATTTCAGATTGAAATATTTCAGATTGTTCTTTAAAGTTTGTTCAAGAAAGTGCAGAAAGGGCACACAAAGAAGTAAGAACCGACTAATAATTTAACAATATGATAAGCATTAAATTAGAATAAATAAAGATTACGAAGTAGTGTTGGTTTTTAGTTTTTTTGTTTGATTCTTCGCACAATTCCGGCGAATGGAGCACTTAATTTTATGAAATTTTCTGGGAACATCTTAATCTCTTAATTAAACCAGCGTAGCGAGCGAAGCGAAGATTCAATTTCACTACACTGGAGAAAAAAATCCTGAATGTTTTTTTCCCTGTATTTTTGGCTATTTGTTAGCACGATTCCGGCTAAACCGATATTCCAATTGCGATAAAATTTTCTGGAGGCCTTCGAAATCTCTGAACTTAGAACTGCCACTTTTTTTAGCGCAATCGAAACATTATTTCTCATAAAAATCGCAATTTGATATTTTTTCGATTTTTAAACCAATTATCGATTTGTTGCTTTTTTTTTCGTTTTTTGATTGAGATGATTTTTTCACAAAATCTTCATTTTATTAACTAGGAAAACGCTAAAGTCCCGCCGCGTTGATGGTATGAGCGTTTTTGTAAGTGTTAAGTTTGCGTGGGACCACTTTTCCTTTGAAAGTGCTTTGTGAATGCATTGTAGGCGATTGTTGTCGAGTTTCTAATGTTACTTCTTAATTTATAAACCTCAAAAAAAACTCATATCAAAACCTTTATTCTATGGATTCCGAATAAGTTTTCAACATTTTCTTTCAAAAGATACTACATCACCATAACCTTAATGTCTATGTGAAATATGAACGTTGTAGCCCCACCGGTTTTGGTCAGAATCGGCCCAAATGTCACGAAAATATCGCACTTAAAATCGAAAAAAATCGTAAGAGTACGATATTCATGAGAAATATTTATTCGATTGTACCCAAAAACGTGGTACGTCTAAGTTCAGAGATTTCGAAGGTCGAAGGTCCCCTCAATTTTCATCAAGATCACTTATGCCGTTTGCCCGGAATCGTGCGAACAAACAGAAACAAAAAAAAACAAACAAACAAACAAACAAACAAACAAACAAAAATTGGAGCTAAATTTTTTGAGGAATCAGTGAAATTGAAGTCTTCGCTTCGCTCGCTTCGCTCATCCAATTAATATATTCTTGTGAGATTTGAGCGTAATCGAAAAATATTTTCTCATAAAAATGGTAGTTTTACAATTTATTTCGATTTTTTAAATTTCTTCGACTTATAACATTTACATGCTTTATCCGATTGTAATGATTTTTTTTTCAGAACCTTAATTTTATTTATTAATATATTCTTATGAATTTGAGCGTAATCGAAAAATAATTTCTCATGAAAATCGCAATTTTACGCAATTTTTGTATTTAAAAAATTACGCTCATCCAACAACGTGCATGAAAAAGTGTTTGGGAAGATTCCTAGTTATTAACATAGACCTGCCACGTTGTTGAATGCAATCGAAAAATTTTTTCTCAAGAAAAGTACATTTTACCGTGTTTATCTATTTTAAACATGAATTATTCGCTCACTACCAACTATGTCCTATTGCAATGGCCTGCGAGACACGCTTGGTAATATTGTTTTAATTTTAACGATGACGACATGAGGATTTGGGGCGCACATTACATCACACACTACATAACAATCGAATAAAGCATGTTGGTGTTATAAGTCGAAGAAATTTAAAAAAAATCGTAAACCATTTAAATTGCGATTTTCATGAGAAATGATTTTTGGATTGCGCTCAAAAACGTGGCAGTTCTAAATTCAGAGATTTCGAAGGTCTCGAGAAAATTTATCGCAATTGGAGTATTAGTCTAGCGGATTAGAGGCGAATTTCACAACAATTAGGGGTTTTGTGAAAGAAGCGTGAATTTTGCTCAATCACTAATAATATTATTCTGATCAAATTGCCAAGAGGAGGCCTAAAAAAAGTCCACTGGTTTGGGGGTTGGGGGGTGTCAAACATGGGGGTGGAGGGGGGAAATAAAAAATCATACGGCCGGGAATTAAATAATAACAAACTCAAATTTTGGAATATGATTGCTTAAAGTTTGCATAATTGAAAAAAAATCGTACTCGACCTCACTTGTTAATATTATCTGATTATGTGACCTTTGACCTTTTGCTACTATTGTGTGTTATATTTAAAGACATGTATCGTGTGACCACTCATTTTGTCACAAATTATCCCCAGAATAAGGATTAAGAGTCGCATGAGTTTTTCGATGACGTGTGCAAGATCATTCCGTGACCTTTGACCTACAACCAAGGATTGTGACTCGGATTACCTTAATTATTTGGGGTTTTGTGATAGAAGCGTGAATTTTGGGTCAAACACTTCAGATATTATTCTGATCAATTTGCCAAGTGGAGGCCTAAAAATCTACTGGTTTAAGGGTTGTAAGGGGGGGGGGTCAAACATTCGGGGGCGGGACGACGACGAATCAAAATCATATGCTACCAAATATAATAATAAAAGACTCTTATTTTGGAATAAGGTTGCTTAAAGTTTGCGTAACTGAAACAAATCATTCTTTACATCACTGTACATATCACCCGATTATGTGACCTTGACCTGTAGTGACAAATTTGTCTAAAGTAACAAAGTATGTGACACTCGTGCACAAAT
>JAMZAV010008905.1:0-26408 GCA_024449915.1 Sweltsa coloradensis | reverse complement strand
CCCATCGGAAATTTTCACATATAGGCTCTACTGATTTTTACAATTAATTTTGTAGATACCAGTTCAATTCTCACTCTATATGGTATGCCATTCACAAATGATATATTTACAAAAATACTTTGTTGGGAGGTGTTTCTGTTATATCCCTAAGATTCCGTCTTTTGAGTGTTGATAACACGGAATTCCTCCCGATATGACATCCCCTGCTAAAACAATGGTGTATATCTAGCATGAGTAAAACGGTTCGAGGGCCTAGAGCTACATTTCACAAACCGCAGGAATCTCAAGGACCAAAGTCTAGTCGCAGTTCTGTGGCGAGGTAGTCAACATGCTATGGTCAGGGACCTAGCCACAGAGCCTAGTTCGATAAAGTTGAGATATACTTGATAAGCTCGCATCGCAGTCGCGCCCAGACTAAAGTATCTCGTCTCGTCTGGGATTAGAAGGCGCACGAGGAGTATGTATGTTGTAGCTGTAGACGACTATATCATAAGCACCCTTTTCCGAGCCTTTTTCCACCTGATGAGAACTATACTCCGACTCTGATTTGGGAGGTCTCGGGTGCGAATCCCGGCGAGACCGGCAATCCTGAACTGAAGGTTTTTCCCGAGGTTTTCCTCGGTCGTTAAGGCGAATGCAAGGGATGAATCCTCTTAAACAGCCTCGGACATCCCTTCACAATTTCCTATCCGCACATACCTAGTTCACCTGAAGAGGGTCTAATTGCACCCTATAACAGGTTTCCCACGATTAAAAATTTAAATTTATCGCTGTGTTACGTTGCGATTGATCGTCTGATTATCGTCAAGTCAAAGGAAGATGACTAAAACCTTAAATATAAATAAAAGAGGGTCGTATATAAAACAGGATAATTTTATTTTAATTAATTTTTTGGGAGAGACGTAACGTCCATGTCATCCATTATATGCATATTTTGGGACAAAAGTGTTAACACTGAGCTAGGTGCTACACTTAATTTAGAGCGACGATTTTTTAAATATTGTTTCTACACATCATGCCTTCCACCTCCTTATAAGGAAAACGATTTTCTGAAATATCGTTCGATGTACGATTTTTTTCGTCCGCAGGTACAAAAATCCTATTTGTACCGTCTGACAAAGAAAATCATTTATCGAACGATATTTCTGAAAATTGTTTGTCCTTATAAGGAGGTGTAAGGCAATCATGTACAATCGTCGCTCTAAATTAACTGTAGCATCTAGCTGTGTTCAACTTTTGTCCCAAAATGCGTATATAATGGCTACGTCCACCCCATCCCCCCCCTCCCCAAAAAAATCTGTTATATTCAAGACCTTCACTCATCAACTACGATTGCAGTCATCTTCCTTTGATTTTAAAATATCGTTTAGAGGGCGATATAATAGCCCGCGTCGACTGACGCAGCCCGACACATCGCCGAGTGAGTCAGTCAGTCAGTCAGTCAGTCAGTCAGTCAGTCAGTCACACTCCCGGCCACTCTTGCACACGCTCCTATCTTTCTACCTCTTACCTACATTAGGAGGCTCTAAAACAGAGGCCTACACTCTCCAGTATACCACTCGCATACACACCTTTCAACTTTATTGGCGTGCCACTTTATTCAGCCGTTTGATTGATCGATTTTTGTTAAACTTCTCTGTTATTGCATTATTTGAGACGATGAGTGATGATGGATGAGGGTGAATAACAATTACAAAAAAACACATGTTGATGCGGGATTCGAACCCGCGTCCCTTGGTGTAATCGCTTCAGGCCTTCGCCCCAATCTATAAGACTATACAACTAATTCGAAATGGTCCTTACTAGTGTAGGACTTAATTTATCACCAAAATCTGGTTGTTTAGTATTATTTTATTGTAGAGCCTTAATACTTCAATTCAATGGTTCACAATAGGTGAAGGGGGGGGGGGGGCATGCGATAACTTTTTAATATCAATTAAATTCGCGGTATTAAAGAAAGCTCAACAGTCCGTTAAACACTTGTGAAACCTTGCATGGTCAGGCTGAGTATTGTTATATGCTAGAAGATAGCTAGAAGATAGCATAGGCTAGGTGACAAACTAGACAAGAAACAAAATTGAGGGGGGTGGGAATGCGATGGATTTTGAGCGTGTTCCAAAGATGGGGAGGGGGGGGGGGGGTGATGCTTTAATTAACCTAGCTTGTTTTACATCGGCCTTTCCTCTAACAAAATATATTGTTCACAAAATGAATGTTACAAAGTCAGAGAGGAAAACAAACCTGGTATCGTAAATTATTGTGAAACATTGAAATTATTTTTGAAAATCCTTTTCAATTAAAATCTCCTTTTCAATTAAAATCTCCTTCTAGTCGAGCTAAAGCTTGATGAGCATCAACCTACAATTCGTACAATTGGAACTATCTTTACGAGGTTCGAATCAAGGGTTGTGCGTTCGCATCCCGCACAAGGCAACAGTATTTCCAGCTTTCCTTTACTGTCGTATCGCCCACGCATCTGCACCAATGCGCATAGGCCTAAGTGCACTCACTAACAGGAAGTAATAGAACACAATTCACAAACACGCTTGTTGCTACAAGAAATCTAGCTCTAGAATCGTTCAGTATTATTAAAACAAAACGATGAAAGTTCCCTAGGGCTTTTTGAGTCGAAACACTTAAATATACAATAACATACCTCTATCTTAGGATCGATGTAGTGAACATAAACAGTTTTGAGTAGTGTCACTACTTCAATATTTCTCGAATAAATACCTCTACTTTGTGTGAGGCGTGCGAATAAAAGTCAAGCGACAGGGAACATAACATTTGACAGCTCAAAGGCAAGACAAAAAGAGAGGACAGGAGACAACTAGGCCTAGGAGTATCTTATTTATATTGAACTGTGCAGAGTTGTCAAGCAATAATAATATTTGGAAGAAAACCGCGCGACCCAAGTATAAAAGTTTATGGACATTTTATAATCGGTTTAAATTCATAAAATTTCGCATAAATGTTGTCGAGATTAATTTTGGATGAGCGAAGCGAAGACTTCAATTTCACTGACCCCCAAAAAATTTAGCTCGGGTGTTTTTTTTTTTGTTTTTTTGTTTTTTTGTTTTTTTGTTTTTTTGTTTTTTTTTTGTTTGTATTTTTGTCTGTTTGTTCGCTCTCTACCGGGCAAACGGCATATGCGATCTTGATGAAAATTTGACAGGACCTTCGAAATCTCTGAACTTAGACTTGCCACGTTTTTGGGTACAATCGAAGAAATATTTCTCATGAATATCGTACTTTTACGATTTTTTTTCGATTTTTGTGCGATATTTTCGTGCCATTTGGGCGATTCTGACCAAACGGGTTGGGCTACAACGTTCATATTATACATGGACATTAAGGTTATGGTTATGTAGTACATTGTGAAAGAAAAAGTTGAAAAAGTTAGCCAGAATCTATAGAAATAAAGCTTTTAATATAAGTTTTTTGATTTTTTGTGCGATATTTTCGTGCCATTTGGGCCAATTCTGACCAAACGGGTGGGGCTACAACGTTCATATTTTACATGGACATTAAGGTTATGGTGATGTAGTACCTTTTGAAAGAAAAAGTTGAAAAAGTTAGCCAGAATCCATAGAAATAAAGCTTTTAATATAAGTTTTTATGGTAAATAATACCAATTGACAAGAAACAATAGAAACTTGACAACAATCACCTACAATGCGTAGGCAGAAAAACAAAGCACTTACAAAAGTAAAATATCCTACGCAAACTAAAAACTTTAAAAAAGCTCATCCATCAACGCGGCGGGGACTTTAGCGTTTTCCTAGTAATACCTATTTGAAACTTTTTTGGGAATTTTTTCTGCTTCCAGTTGTCAATTGTCGACTGATATGCATTTTGGGTAATTGTGAAGCAATGATATAATGGTCACTTTTTGTATAGTCGCACAAATAAATTCCGAAATTTATAAATTTTTATGATTTTATGCATATCCCAAATCCTGAAAATCCATTAAATTTTTTTGATTTTTTTTGTGATTGTTTAAAAACAATATGAAGACATAGACGACTGTGTATATACATGACCATCAGTTATTTGAAGTGTGGTAACAATCTGATGATAAAAACTGGCTTCAGGAAGAGTTCTAAAAAGAAGTCACGCGCATTAAAATTTCAAACGGATAGCTCATTTAAAAAAAGTTAATATGTTAATTATTCCTGTAGCAAAAATGGAAGCCTATCCCGAAAATTCTCAGACGCGTTATGAGCGCTACGTTCCGTTTGAACATTTCGCGTTTACGTTAACAAAATCTGCATACATTGCCTTGCTCCACAAGTTGTGCAAATACAGGTAGTCCAGTGAATGGACTAGTTAGTGCAGCCTAACAAACTTACATCACAATACATTTCACTACACAATTACGTTTAATATTATATACCTTTTCCAGAAAGTTGAAACATGACAAAATAACGATTTAATTCTTAATTTGACTACCTTCGTGTAAGTAGCAATAACGGCTCACTTATATAGGCTACCCCAGTTAAGATTTAAGAAGTACATGGCCGCGAGGTTGCCACAACGTCGACACACTGTAACCACCTATTCAAAATAAAGTAACACTCTTAAAGATGCCTCAATCGGCCTCTGAACAGAAATTGTAAACTATTTGTGATTGGTCAAGATTTCAAATTTCAAAATTATACATGGAATTCGGTTATGTTGGAAGTGCGAAATGCGCTAAACTAAAAAAATATATTTCATTTATGCTAACTAGTTATGAATTTATAAAGTAACAAAAAAATGATTAGGTCCGCCATGACCCGAAAGAAAATTGACAAACTTGGTAGTTTTCGAGCTAGGTCCCATCGGCAAAAATCTCCCATAAGAAATAACATGGGGACGATCTTTATTCTTTATGCCCCGTGACCTTCGAGGATTTTGATCCAAACAAATATTGCCCATTATTGACGTACTCGGCAGATTTTTCTGTAAATCCGCTTTATTTTGGTTTGTAATTTGGGCAGTGGTTCGGTCAAAATATGCTGATCACCAAGGAGGGTGCGATTTTGGAAGGCATGTTTCTGCGTGTTTGAGTGTATATTTGAGAACAGTTTCAAGACACGATGTTATAAAGCGCCATTTTAGATAGGTACGATGCTCTAGTATCTGTGTAGGACAAAAAATTGTCGGTTAAAGCTGATTTTAAGAAATTCCCCAAAACGCACATTTTCGTCAATTTCAGCATCAAAATACTTTTAAAAAATCGTGTAAAATCACAGTTAAAAGATATAATTTTTTCAATGGTCACTATATTGTAGTATTTTGCTATAGATTATGTGGTAAAAAATATTTTTGGGGGTAAAAGCCCATTCAAGTGGAATAGGACACATTTGAAGTTGGGACATAGCTAGTCGCTCGGCCAAGAAGTATTCGACGTACATGAAACTTAACATAGTTGTCTATAAACCATACATGGACAGCCCTACAGTCGTAGATTTGCAATATTTTATGTTTATCAATCAATCCACGAATGTGGTCAATTGTAGATTTTAAGAAATTCCAAAAACCTGCAAATCTTTTCTTGAAAAGTGTTACTGTAGGCCCTATGGTTCCGCTTCCTTGACAAATACCCAACATTGTAAACAACTGTGGTGTCAGCGAACAGGAGTTTGCTTAAAACGCATGTCCTCATCTTGAGACGGGTTCAAGTGAAGCTCTTTGGATCGGAACCCACGTAGTCCAAGTGAGGCGCTGTTGCCACGTAGGAGCCATCTAAACCCCGGCAACAGCGCCGTCAATGTCTTATTGAACTGTCGAGAGGTAGGACGTGGTCGTTGTCGCTCATCCAACCAGATCTTCACTGGGCATAACAAACTTCCGTCTCGCACCTTGCTTAGTTCTAAACTCGCGATAAGCAAGATCGACGCATGCGCGACACCCATCCGTGACGTCATAACTCAAACATAACCTGAAACGTGATTTGGCGGGAGTTCAAATCGAACTAATCAGTGACGGGGTTGGCTTTGAATCTACCCCCCACGTCTAGATCGGAGGGTTTTTATGTCGGTCGCAATCGTGTAGCTCACTTTAAGAGCTTCTTTAGAGCACACGTGCCTGGAGCCAGCATGCTAGTACTAGTAGATTCCTCTTACAACTCGGAGGCTCGGAGCAATTTATAAATCCCGAACACATTCAAAGGTCACTTTCCTAAATTCAAACGAAATCAATATTTTTAAACTCGGAAAAAGCATATGTTAAATCATCACTTAAGGCAGAATTTTAAGGAGGAAACCATGAAAACAAAATTGAATAATCTGGAACTTTAACTATCAATATCGTTCTGAAATTAATCGATTATATAGAAATCAATCCAGAAATGAATAAAATTCACACATTTTACATTTTCGGCGACAATCTAAAATTTTGTATAATTTATATTTGTAATAATATTTAGTCGAGAGTGAGCCTGACCTGTAGTTTTTGCGAACAATGTGACTTCCCCAACACACAATGTCACGTGATCGAATGTTTTTCGCAAGTGCTATCTGAGTCAGCCTAATGACGTCATCCACCCCCCAACACTTCAACACAATGCTCTCAGATAATATGCCCATAACGATTTATACCCCGACTGACAAAAGAACTCGCCACCCCTGTCAGCATAATAAAAAGTGAGACTGCCAATTAGTGTGGTGTTTCTCACCACTTCAGTGCACTCGTCTCTCTCTCTCTCTCTCTCTCTCTCTCTCTCTCTCTCTCTCTCTCGCTCGTATGGTTATTAGCAGGACACGAGTTTCTCAATGGGGACACGAAGAGAATGGAAAAGTGGAATTTTGTTGTGGAAATGTTTGACTTTTGAAGGTTTTAGCCTGGATTCGTTTCAAATTACTACGTAGGTGACTTCGACACAATGGCTGTGTTTTAATGTTCAACTTGGACCACGTTGTAATGATCTTATCAGGTATCAGAGGTAGAGTACGTTAAGACTTTTGCATTTTATAGAGAAACTAAGGAACTCTGCCTTATAAGAGAATACATCAAGGTGGTAAGAGTTCACGCCTTTAGGTCTAGGTGAGATTGTTTTGTTTTTTTTAATTCCGCAGCAACATCAAAGAGTATAAGTTTATATGATATCTATACTTAATTGTAAGGAATACGCATCGAACAATCAAATTTGATTTGATTTCTGTTGTCTAACGCCTCATATGAATGCACTACTATTCGAGACGATGAGTGGTGATAGATGACGATCAAGGACGATTACAAAAAAATGCCTTTTGCGTGAATCGAACCCACGCCCTAATCGTATGTGCCACCGCGGATGGCTCAAACATTTGAAGCCCAGAGAGGAGGAAGAACTAAATATAGTCGTTCATCTGGGAAGGCAAGAAGGCCTAAAATGGGCTCAACTTGGGGGGCAAGGGCTAACCCATACAATTCGGTTCTACACATCACGGAGCATGTATTGTTTGTATAACTGAAGAAAAAATTTCACTGCTAACAATACGTCACGACGCTTCAAAGATGGCCGACGCTTCATTTCTAACGCCGCAAATTGACTTACTAAAACCAAAATAAATGTCAGAAAAATAATTGCAGACACTTGATTTTACTTGTATTCAATTCAGAAGAAAATTTGCAACAATACAAATGCAATTTACATAAAAATACAACAATGGAATAGTCTTTTATAGGTCGAAATAGACCTCGTGAACCCACTTTTTCCTAACTACGCCTTAATTTACGGACATCTCAAGTGTACAATATAAATCCGATGATTTTGGAAAAAATATCACTAATGTGTGTTAGCATATTGGCAACAAGATGGCTATAACAAAATTTGTATATAATGGGCTTTTCAAACGAAAATAATTACAAAACTTAACATGTGCGTATAATGATTCTCATTAATATCCTGTGATTTGCACATGATAGTGCAGTCCCTGGCCATAAGACCCGTAGGTATTTCGACCTGGATGGATTTTATCTTCTAATCCTGTTAGGGTGTATTTTAAGGATAGAAAAAATCTTGGGTAGACATCTGTCATTCTGGGCCTAAGTTTTTTACGACGCCATCTTCTTTTGGGCACATGCATATTGAACACGCTCTTGGTTTTCACAAATTTTCTATAATTTTTATTACAGCTGTAGTGAAACTGAAGTTATATTTGGATTCTCCATGAAATTACCAATTAAATGATATATTTGGTCATCCTGGGAACATAATGGGATTATTTATAGAAAATTACATATTATAAGACATGCAGATAAGTTATACGGATTGTTCGTTTATGATACACATATAACATTTGACACACTATATTCGGAATATAACTGGAAATTGATTTGAAAGTTGGGCTTTTTCAGATTGTCCCACGACACCAATAGAGGCCATTTTACAAGATGGCGGCGAAACATATTGTTTTTTTATTCAAATTGAGGACAGAATGTTGAAATTGGGTAAATACATAGAACATGCCATTGAAAAATAACTTTTGTGTAGGGTCATGTCAAACTAACAGAATGGCACAAATGGCGGCCAGAAGGCCGTCACACACATAAACCACGTAAATTTAATGATATCATCTTGTTATTTGATGGTATATACAAGTAGGGCACGCTATTGAAAAATTACGTGTGTTATATCAATTCAATACTTTTTTAGAAACAATGTATTGGGGCCTATATGGATCTGCTACCGCATATCTACATTTATTGCCATGATATTAAAAACTAGCAATAATATTATTCTGATAAAATAGGCTACACGTGTTTTTCGTACACATTGAAAAGCAATTGACTAGTTTCTATAACACATTATCTTGTTAATGAATTTTAAATATGAAAATGGAAATGTTTATTTTCCCATCTAAGTTAATGTAATTAAATTCTCAATTGTTGAAGGCGATAGCCGGTAGACGATTGTCATTGGTGTAAAATTTGGTTTCTCATAGTTTATCCGTTTGGGACCCACAAACATCAACACAGAATTAACTATTACCATTTTCCTTTCTCAGTTTTAGCAAGCCAGCCATTAGCTCTCTACCCACCTATACTGAGTTTAATTCAGCTTCAATAAAACATCTTCTAAAATGGGCAATACAATGTTTAAATTTGGTTCACACATGGGGCATGTCATTGGATGAAGAGTGTTTAATATGTTCAGCAAGTTACATCTGCACTGTGACACCAACAGCATGCATTTCGCCATTTGTCAAGATTTTATGAAACCATAAGAGAGAGAAACCTGCAACTTGTTTTAAATAACTGGCCTTTTACTATTAGATTACTTATTTCCATTTCAATCCCGATCTGATAGTGCGTATTCCTAGTAGATCTCAGAAGGTTTCCAACTGGTTACCCCTATATGACTGCCCAAGGATTACACCGTCCTTTCGGATGGGATCATTAAGCCATTGGTCCCCTTGGTACTTATCTAACGGAGTAGGCTACGTGCCGGTACCGATTTTCCCCTCTTCTTTTTGTTAATACTTCCTCCTCATCTACCTCCACTCATCGTCTCGAAGAGCCAAAGTGCATTAATATGAGACGTTAAGCAATATCCAATCAACCCAACTGGTTACCAAAGGAAAACAAACAGTCAACACGCAGTTAGCTAATAGGTTACTTTAAAGTATCAGACAAGAAACCAAGAAGTTCACCCAGTATAGTCGCCAGAAGAAGAGAGAAGCCAAAAGTAAGCCCAACAACTCGTTTTGTGTCAAATACTACCTCTTGGTAACCTGTTCGCAACCCTTACAAGACAGACAAGAGTTCATTAAGGAATTGCCAAAAATACGCCAAACGTTTGCCACTAGGTTCCCAAGAGGTCGTTAAAAAGCAGCCAAACAGTTGCCAAAAGTTGACCAAATTATAGTCTCGTGTCATAAAATTTATTTAGAATGCATGAATAGGACATAGTCAAAAATGTAGAAGATCATGGGAAAAAAAATTGAAGACCATGTTTTCGAGTTCCTGTACATTGCCATCAAAAACACCACAAATTAAATTACGAAGTGACGATGGAGTTTAGGATGAAGATAATCACAGTTAGGAAAGTAGGGCAAATAGCAACATTAGTGTTGCTAAATGCAATACATTATTTTATTGATGTTTCATAACAGATAAAACTTAATTTTTATCTTCACCTTGTTATACTTGGATATATATACCAACCAAATATTTTTACAAAGGTTTCTTTTCATCTGATTGGGTGGATGGGACGCTTATAGTTAGCTGGCTAAAAGCTAATTCTGTGTGTATGTTGTGGGTCCCAAACGGATTAACTTAAAAAAAACAAATTTTGCACAAATGAGAGTCATTACCGGACTATCGCCTATTACAAACGAGAATTTAGTTACTTAAACTTAAATGGGAACATGAACATTTTCATTTACATATTTAAAAATTCATAAACAAGATAATGTGTTATAGAAACTAACAATTGCTTTTCTATGTGTTCGAAAAACACGTGTATTATTATTAGTATGGTATCATTGCTAGTTTTTATGTCATAGCAATTAATGTAGCTATGCGGTAGCAGATCCTTATACTATCTGCTCCATCGGAGGTTTGCAGATGGTGACGTCACCGGTGGGATAGTTTTTAGCCAATCAGCGGGCACTAATTTAAAATACCGATCGACTATTGGCCCGCTCGGCCCCGCCGAGCCGCTAGCATCTGCATTTTCTCAATAGAGCAGCTATTATATTGTTTTTAACAGCATTGAATTGTCATAACATATAAAACCGTAATTCTCAATAGCGTGCCCTACTTGTATACCATCAAATAACAAGATGATATCATTAAATTTACGTGGTTTATGTGTGTGACGGCCTTCTTTCAAAATGGCCGCCATTGGTGCCATTCTGTTAGTTTGACATGACCCTACACAAAAGTTATTTTTCAATGGCATGTTCTATGTATTTACCCAATTTCAACATTCTATCATCAAATTTGAAAAAAAACAATATGTTTCGCCGCCATCTTGTAAAATGGCCTCTATTGGTGTCGTGGGACAATTCTGAAAAAGCCCAACTTTCAAATCAATTTCCAGTTATATTCCGAATATAGTGTGTCAAATGTTATATGTGTATCATAAACGAACAATCCGTATAACTTATCTGCATGTCTTATAATATGTAATTTTCTATAAATAATCCCATTATGTTCCCAGGATGACCAAATATATCATTTAATTGGTAATTTCATGGAGAATCCAAATATAACTTCAGTTTTACTACAGCTGTAATAAAAATTATAGAAAATTTGTGAAAACCAAGAGCGTGTTCTATATGCATGTGCCTAAAAGAAGATGGCGTCGTAAAAAACTTAGGCCCAGAATGACAGATGTCTACCCAAGATTTTTTCTATCCTTAAAATACACCCTAACAGGATTAGAAGATAAAATCCATCCAGGTCGAAATACCTACGGGTCTTATGGCCAGGGACTGCACCATCATGTGCAAATCACAGGATATTAATGAGAATCATTATACGCACATGTTTAGTTTGTAATTATTTTCGTTTGAAAAGCCCATTATATACAAAATTCTGTATAGCCATCTTGTTGCCAATATGCTAACACACATTAGTGATTTTTCCAAAATCATCGGATTTATATTGTACACTTGAGATGTCCGTAAATTAAGGCGTAGTTGGGAAAAAGTGGGTTCACGAGGTCTATTTCGACCTATAACAGACTATTCCATTGTTGTATTTTTATGTAAATTGCATTTGTATTGTTGCAAATTTTCTTATAAATTGAATACAAGTAAAATCAAGTGTCTGCAATTATTTTTCTGACATTTATTTTGGTTTTAGTAAGTCAATTTGCGGCGTTAGAAATGAAGCGTCGGCCATCTTTGAAGCGTCGTGACGTATTGTTAGCAGTGAAATTTTTTCTTCAGTTATACAACAATACATGCTCCGTGATGTGTAGAACCGAATTGTATGGGTTAGCCCTTGCCCCCCAAGTTGAGCCCACCTTTCGACCGAGATGAACGACTAATATCCAAAACTCTAGTTTTAATTCCTGAAGTCATCTCAGTGCCAGTAACCCAAGTTTGACCCCCCCCACGGTTATGACTGAGTATAGATGCTAGTAATATACGAGGCGTCAACGTCACGGACATCGGAGGTTGATGAGCGTGTCAACTTCTCGAACGCGTCGTGTGATGGATGGAGACCGTTGATTAATTGACCTCGGAGACGTTGAGCGATCGCTCTTAAATATGCCTGTCCCGTCTTGTTGCGTTTCACAGGTCGACAAGAAGTTGTAGATATTCAAACACCAGTGTCGTCTTAGTGTTATCTAATATGCCCCTTCTTGCCTACTAGGAAGTTATACTGTATTCGATTTCGAACAAATTAATTTTATAACCGTTTCAGTAATGTAGAAACAAACGAAAGAACAATATTCATTCATGACTACTTTTTCGGGTAGACCGAGTAAGTGTTGGCAAGTTATTAATAAATTACCTTGGTGTTTGAAGGTAATTTATTAATAACTTGCCTACACTTACAAGTTGTAACTTGCAAGTTATTAATAAATTACCTTGGTGTTTCAAGGTTATTTATTAATAACTTGCCTACACTTACTCGGTCTACCCGAAAAAGTAGTCATGAATGTGTATAACCGAGAAAGCTTCAAACAAACCAACAATATTCATGTTTGAATCAAGCTTTGGTACGGAAATATTCTTCCGCGTAGGTTCATCTCTTATGGTGGTGGTGAAATATTCTTCCGCGTAGGTTCATCTCTTATGGTGGTGGTGAAATATTCTTCCGCGTAGGTTCATCTCTTATGGTGGTGGTGAAATATTCTTCCGCGTAGGTTTATCTCTTATGGTGGTGGTTGAGGGTTAAAATATATATTTTTGATAGAGGATCACTCTGTCCCCGAGGCCATTAAAACATAATAGACAACATAAAACACGCGTGTTCTGAGGTCGTTACCTTGACACGTGACACAGGAAAGTGATTCAAGCAAGCTATTATATCAAATTTAAACAATCTCTTCAATCATTTTTAATGTTAGAATTTATCTATACTTTCTTTTCATTATATGCATAAAACTACATTCTACTTCCTCATGCTCAATTACAATTTATGTATTTTTGTCAAAGCACGCTAAACCAATGCATATCATAGATAACTCTAAAAAGTATTTAGATCATCAAAAGAGAAATGAAAGTAAAATAATTCACCGTAGTGACGTTGCCGTGTAAGCTTGCCTCGTCAAAAGTGTTGCCGCATTTAAAATGGTGGAGGCGCCGTGTCAAATGTTCGAACTTCCTGGCGGATAGCTGCCCCCCCCTTACCATCAGGGTCACCAAAAACATTCGGCGTAATTCTCGTTGTTGGTCATTGTAAAAACCGCATATCAATCGTACGTCGGTGCGTTGACTATTGGAGCCGAATGCATTATTTATTTATTGGTTTACTCAAATTCATAATTGCTGCCATTTTACATTGAGGTAAAGACTAAAATAAATTTAAAAACATATAAAAACATAAAACACTTCAAACTCAATAAATTCGAAATATCAAAATTGACCTCCAAGGGTGTTTTACATACACTTCTGCCATCAAGTTAGTCATTCAATCCAATCAGTAATTTTTAATTGCTCTCCTCTTGATCCTTCATTATGTCCTTTCTTTCGTATCCAACTTCTTTGACATTGACCAGCTGTTTAGTCCTGCAACAGAGCGAATCATTAGTTGGATGAGCGAACGAAGACTTCAATTTCACTGACCCCCAAAAAATTTAGCTCCAATGTTTTTTTTTTCCCTGTATTTTTGTCTGTTTGTTAGCACGATTTTGGACAAACAGCATAAGCGATCTTGGTGAAAATTGGAGGGGACCTTCGAAATCTGTAAACTTAGAGGTGTATTGTTTTTGGGTACAATCGAAGAAATATTTATCATGAATATCGTACTTTTACGATTTTTTTCGATTTTTAGTGCGATATTTTCGTGATATTTGGGCCGATTCAGACCAAACGGGTGGATCTACGTTCATATTTCACATGGACATTAAGGTTATGGTGATGTAGTACCTTTTGAAAGAAAAAGTTGAAAAAGTTAGCCAGAATCCATAGAAATAAGGGTTTTAATATGATTTTTTTTAGGTTTATAATAACAATTAACAAGTAACAATAGAAACTTGACAACAATCACCTACAATGCATTCAAAAAGCACTTGGAAAGGAAAAGTGGTCCTACGCAAACTAAAAACTTACAAAAAAGCTCATCCATCAACGCGGCGGGACTTAAGCGTTTTCCTAGTATGATTACTGTGAACACTAGTATATTCCGAATGTACTTGAATGTCGTAGACGTAACATGCTGGAACCCAGCTCTAATGCAACCAAACACTACAGTCGTGTCCTGTTAGTTTGCATTCGTTTCTCTTTCAGTGTAATTAAAATTTCTCGCCGTTGTGTTTGCTTACCTGCGTTGCGATGGAGTTATTTTACGTGTTTTTGTGAAGCAGACGTGTGTTGTATTACGACGCTAGATAAGGGCAACTCGTGTCATTAGCACCCTATCTCAACAAGCAACACGTTGGGGAAGAACCCGACGTGAATATCCCGGCTGTCGCGAGGAATATTTCAGTTTGGTAGTTTTCAACCCAGACTGTTTGTACTGAGTGCATAAGCAGCTACAATCTAGAGATTTTACTCATATTTTTGTCGGTGGGACACTACAAATTCAACGCCTGGTACATTTCATATGAGAAAAGTTGACAAAATAATGATTTGAAAACATATGTGAGCACAAATTATTAAAATTAAAGAACCAATTAATTTATGTTTTTATATGATTTAGTCTATATCCCTATATTATATCATATTTTGTAATGGTGTAATATTACTCGACTTAAAGGCAAATTTTAAAATCAGTTCTAATTTCTGCTTGGCATGTATCTAGGAAATAAAACATTATATTTGTTTGCCCTATGACATCTAAGTTTAATAAGTGTTATACCTTTGAACAATTAACAACTTAAAAAAATGATATCAGTTTAATTTATATCTCTTGCTAGATGCAGTTCCAAGCTGCAGTTTTATTTACGCAGTTGTTTTGTGAGTTTTTGTAGTCGTCTATGACAACAACTCCAACTCCAAAATAGCATACAAATTATTAATTTTAAGTTCAAGCAATTAGCAAACGATTAGTCAAATTGTAATAATTGTAAGTATTTGCATGCTCTATGCTAAAAATTTTCGGAAATATCACAAATTATTAATAAATTAAACGACTAACCGGTACGGTTATAAATAATTAATTTACATAGCGAGACAATTCAATAATAACGTTTCTATCTATATTATCATGGATCCCAAAATAACTTTCAAAATGAAATGAGGAAATATTAATTGGAGACGTTGATTTCAGTTAGGCCGGGCAAATACATTTAAGTACATATTTAAATTGACTGATATGACAGATAGATAAAGCAGAACACTATTCCAATACCACATGTTGTAGACTCACCTGTACAGTGCTGTGGCTACGTTGCTTCTGTGAATGACCACCAGTCAGGATTGCTGCCCACCCCCCGCAGTCTAGCGCTCCTTCTACCGGCCTCCGCTCAGTCTAGCGCTACTTCTACCGGCCTACGCTCAGTCTAGCGCTACTTCTACCGGCCTACGCTCAGTCTAGCGCTACTTCTACCGGCCTACGCTCAGTCTAGCGCTACTTCTACCGGCCTACGCTCAGTCTAGCGCTACTTCTACCGGCCTACGCTCAGTCTAGCGCTACTTCTACCGGCCTACGCTCAGTCTAGCGCTACTTCTACCGGCCTACGCTCAGTTTAGCGCTTCTTCTACCGGCCTAGGCTCAGACTAGCGCTACTTCTACCGGCCTACGCTCAGACTAGCGCTACTTCTACCGGCCTAGGCTCAGTCATCTCTCGTTTAGTCGTTACCTATTTGTTCCAGTAAACAACATGATACCGTAGCACATATAAATCATTAGACTTTTCACTCATACATATTATATAATATATAATAATACATTGTTTGATAAAGACTGCTGAAAAGTAGTCGAAATATCACATTTTTTAAACAAAAATCAGTATTAACAGTGAAATGTCTAATGATTTATTATATGTGTAACGTTACTACCTGTTATATAGTTTCAATTTTTATAATGATACCGTAGGTCCCTCCTTTACTCTTCTTCTTCCTACGGAAGGGTTGAAATAAAGTATACAATGCATTTGCATAGTGGAGGATAAAAGCACTGTTGCTGGTGAGAATAAAAGCTTCGTAATATATTCCATGGTTCGTCTTAGTACAGCTGTACCGAGCTCAGCTTAGCTAAAGTAATGAACATGCCTTCCTGTGCACAAGCATATATCTCCTTTTATTGCACTTTATAATGACTGTGTTATTTTCCTATTCGTCTGCTGCATAATTATTTGCATAACTGTTAGCTTGAAGCAGACTGATTATAATGTTAATATATGAACATCGTGTATGTTTTATTCGATGCGTCTTTTAAGATCAAGACAAATGTATTTTTAAGTAATGGTTCAGTTTCAGGTTTATGTAATTGTTCTGTCTTCTGAGTATCAAATATTATTTCATGTTCATTCAGTTGATACACTCATAATCTTCATAAGGCCTTTGGCAAATCACTCAGCAAAAATTATATTAGTTTATAGTTCAAATGGTTTCAAGTATAAATAATAAATAAATTGTATTTAGAGTCTACCCACTCAGTTACATAACTGATTTTCAGTGGGGGACTTTGAATCAAAGCGACCAAGGCAACCCTGTAGGCCCCGAAGCAATTGACGAGTGAGCGATAACCAACCAAAGATCGATATTTTTAATAGGGAATATAGCAATCAGTGGTATGGACAGTGTGAACACCCGTGGATCAACGCCAGAATCAACAAGGCCCGATTCAGAACAACTTTGAATTTATTATATGCTTCGTTGCTAGTACGGCTCCAATGTCACCGTTTACAAACTCCTAAGATAAAAACTGATGGACTTAAGTCCAAATCAGAAGTTGAAAAACTTCTGACTTTAACGGGAATAACCCTTACTGCATTGGAAGCAGATACGCTAACCACAAGACCAACGAGCCACACTTTATAATGTTTTACAGTGTTTTTTTTTTAATAGACTTTGTTGTCAGAAATGTTTTCAGGTATCATCTAGAGAGATGTGGATTGCGTGCTGTAAATAAAATAAATCAGCCATTAAATCAAACAACAAATTGAACAAAAATGCTTTAAAATAGCGTTATGTTAGCAGTATGCATGGTCGAAATGTGAGTATGTTGGTGTGTCAGTGTGCGTGAATGTTATGTATGGGGATTGAACCCAGGTCTCCCAATTTCAGAGTGAGCGCATTAACTACTAAACCATCTAGATTCTAGATTGTATTAATCCTACCGGAGAGTTTCCCAAATAATAATATCAAGAAATACTCCTCAGTGATGAATATTAGCAAAACTATATAAGTTTCCTCTTTATTTCTCATTTCAGTAACCCACAATATTAACGTGTATAGTTAGTTGTCCTCACCGCCTGAAGTACGATTATAGTTGCGCCACTAGTTCCGCCCTAGTGGAATGATAATTAAGTTAAGGGTGGTTGTTCCACCATCTTGAGCTCACCCTGCACCGAAGTTATTTATCGGTACGAAGCGTCTAAAGGGCGCAATAACCGCGTCTCACTTTATTTTTATTACAGCTCGGGGTAATAAGACCGCATAGCCTCATATAGTTAACTTAATGCGCGAAGTGTAATTAAGTATTTACTGAAGCCGAAACTAATTGCCCTTATTAAGTTTAAAAATAAAACTCGCTCGACGTCACTTGAAGTCTACTTTATAACCCGTGGCGTGCGCGGAGGTTACAGATGTGGCCATTCGGAAATGGCAAAGTGGTGTAGCAATGATAGAGGTTCGAGGCAACGGTACGTGCGACGATTGTGCGGCTAGATTTACACTGGTGTAGTGGTTGCCAACTACCGAACAAACGAGGCGGGTCTCGCGCGAGTAACGGCGCGAGTATCACTCACTGCGTGGAGGTGTGGGCAAGCGAATGTTTGTTTGTGTTATCGTGTATGTACGTTTATGCAAGCGCCGTTGTGGATGCACGTGGTGTATGTATGTGTGCACGTGTGCACGTTAGTATGGTAGTGGTGTAAGGGTAGGGTACCCGAAATTTCGGGTCGAGTCGGGTATTTGGCGGTCGACCCGATATTCACGAAATGAGCCCGTTTTTCGGTTAAGAAAAAATATATACATTGGGTAATTAGGGAGTTGCTGGTCCAGGATTTACTGTTTTGGTGAAGGTGCCGGCCCATGATTTACATACTTTTTGGTGGAGGTGCCGGTCCAGGATTTACGCACTGTATTTGGTGGAGGTGCCGGTCCAGGATTTACGCACTGTTTTGGTGGAGGTGCCGGTCCAGATAATTTTTATTTATATCGAATATACTAAATTATAATGTAAGATTCTTCACACGTATAATTCAATATCCATAACTGTTTTACATGCAGTAATAACATCCGTCTTTCTTTTCCCTACCCGGTCGACTCGACTACCCGACCCGCCTGTCGAAACCTCTACCCGCACTGACCTAATGTACGTATATGTTTGCGATGTGCAACGTGCATGCTACTTGCATGTGTGTGGGCGTGTGTGCGCGCGCCTAACTCGTTATACCTGTTGTCAAACAAGATTGTGTTTCTCAAGACGGAAGTCAGAGCTCGCGCACTGAAGTCTTAAGGTGGTTTTATTTCTTGTAAAATGAAGAGTTTAATTTGAAGTTAAGTGGAGAGGGATCATCTGACGCGTTCGTTTCTCCGTCTGAACGAGAGACCACTAGACCCACCCACCTGAGACTTTCACCCGGGCGAGGACGGCGAGAGAGAAAACGAAGTATTATTATCTAGGTTCGTATTTTCAACGAGGCTCTTTTCCTAGGTGGGCGGGTGTACATCACTTTTCTATTAGGAAGGCAAGAAGTCTAATTTATATATTGCCGGAAGCTCAGCGTTGCTTTTAGTCTTTCGCCTTTTTACTTAACGTAATATTCATGAACCAGGAAGAGGAAACTCATAATAAATACACAGAAAAAATACCAACCAAATATCCTTATAAAAAATTGTTTTTTAATATTCATCGAATTCTTTAAAATTCATAGACGTTATCAATACTGACGGCACTTTGACAAATGTTCGTTTAAATGAGAGACAATCTCTATCTAGACGCTGAAAGTCTGATTCTTTATTTTATTTATTTATTTATTTATTTATTTATTTATTTATCTATTTATTTATTTATTTATTTATTTATATATTTATTTATTTATTCAGCTGGACACAAATACAGCCATAGGCCATTTTACATTGTGCATTGCAAACATATTAACATTACTTACTAACTTATACTAACTTAAACTAAACATGATAACACAGAATAAACACAGGGCCCATGAATAATGAATGATGCGTTATAGCAAAAACAGAACAAAAAATAAATAAAAATCAAAAATTTAAAAAAACTAGGCCTGCCCGCTATTGGCAATCCTGAGTGAACGGTTAATCAAGGGCCATAGTGGCCCATAGTTTGTCTCAAATTGTATACATTTGTTGTAACTTAAAATGTGTATTTACTCTAGCTAGACCATCGCATTTCCATTATCTAAATAACTAAATTGTATGTTTTCTAAATCAAAATTTTAGGTGGAAGCCCGACTTGTTTTTCATTCAAGTCCTGAGTGAGTGGAATGACGTTAATTATTGTCCTTTCGCATTAGGTAGAACGTTTCAAAGAGTGAAACATAGTCTTTGGTTACAATCCTGCCTGACAAATAAATACACAATTAATTTAAGAGCGGGATTAGTCGTTGCTTTTGGGTCCATTAAAGCGTTTGTGCTTGTTTAGCTTAACAAATCGCAGCTAGTGAATTACATTAGCGCTTTGTCCATTGTAATTTACTGATTGGATTGGACTGGGAAGAAAGATTGGATGTGATCTAGATAAATAGTTGTCGGGTTTTGACTGGCGTTACGTGCGATACGCCCTATCACAGGGCGGTGGGCGGAAACGATACCACACGGTATGGTTGTAGCGTTCTGTGTCGAACTGTACGTTTGGATGCATCGACATTAAACACACACTGACCAGAGTTAATGCCGACTTTTTCAAAGTGCGATATTATGCTTGTTTTTGAAAGTATATTATATTATCCCTTAACCATTTATTTTTATATATTTTATTTTCAACTTTTTAATCAATGTGAACGCGCAGGCAAATTTTTTAAAATGTGTAATAAACGGTTTAATGGGAATTTCCTGAATTCAAATCCATTTATTGGATTTCCATTTTTTAACTTTCTGGACTTTTCTATCGCAATCACTTCTTAAGGCTTTTTTCTTGCAACCAAATGTGGATATCAATATGAATGAATTTCCATGAGAACATGTGACTGTCTGTGGGCGATTTGTTTTATGATGCATGCGGTGACTTTTATGGACTAGTCCAAATGTATGAGGTTCCGTGATTTCTATTCATTATTTGTATATCGGAGTAATTTTCAGTGTTGATTTATATCTAGAAATGTTGTGTGAACCCTGATTATACAGTGTTATCGTTATCTAAAGTTTATTTCTCGTAGTTGGTGAGTAAATTCCATTTTAATATCTAGTATTTTACAAAAAAGTTGAACTGACAAACATTAAACAGGAGAAGATTCAACGACATCTTGTTTTGTTTGATGATCAAAGAACTTAAAGGTAGTAAAGATAGAATTTGGTTTGTTTACATCCAAGTGCAAGATGAAGACTGCTAGTCATTCAGTGTTATTTCGGGCTTTATTCATGTTCGTTATACTGAGAGGATTTTTTAATTGGTCTGATCACCAACTAAATAACAATGACGATTCTTTGTTCATGGGTCATGAAAAATACGTTTTGACCTCTAAGGTAAGGTCTATTGTATCTGAAAAATGTGTCATCTCAAGTTTCACATGGTGTTGCTGCAAATCTTAGTCATGGTATGCGACAGAGGATTAACTATGCGAGCTGCTCAAATTCATCCACTGGTATGAGCAAAGTTAAGAGATGTACTTTAGTCTCATCCTATAATCTTAAAATTCGTGGATTAATTCCTGCAATTGCACTGTTACTAGCATTATGTGGTGATATTCACGTGAACCCAGGTCCTACAGTCAATCAGCAAAAAGCTGAAAATGATTTGACTGTTTTATTACATGAATGCCAGAAGTATTTCAGGTACTGATAAACTTAGTGAGTTTAACATGTTTTTTGCGGACAACAATGAATGTGATATCATTTGTATAACTGAATCATGGCTGCACGAACATATTTATGAAAATGAAGTCCTAGATAACAGTCAATATGAGGTGCATAGAAAAGACCGCATTCCAAGTGCAGGTAAAAGGAAAGGAGGGGAGTTTCTTATTGCTGTCAGCACAAAAGTGACTTCTAATCGACGGGAGGAGTTTGAAACGGCTGACTTAGAAATGATGTGGGTTGAAATAAAAACGAACCTGAAATCCAGTCTATATGTAGGGTGTGTTTATATCCCTAAGGCAACACCATTGCTCATTGAAAAGGTTAGAGACAACGTTTTGAAATTGGAAGCAACACTTCGACATACGGACAATATAATGTTGTGTGGTGACTTTAATTTACCAGATATTACTTGGAAGTCTAAACATCAAGATGACTCAACTGACCTGGACCCGATTACCAACAGAAACTCTGTAATGAACCAGATGTTCATTGAATTTATAAGTGAAGTCAACCTATCACAAAAAGTCTCTTTTCCACCAGTAATAACCACTTCCTTGATCTATTATTTGTTAATAATCCGGACGCCGAGGTTACCGTCACAAACGTTGAACCAGCAGTTATTTCTGATCATTTGCCATTTTTGTGTCGTCTTGTTTTCCCACATATGAAATTGAACGACAAACCATCAGGACGTGAGACATATAACTGGAGGAAGGCTGACTTAAATAAACTTCGTGATAATCTCAATGAGTGTGACTGGGATAGAATGGACATATTGACAGATGTGAACGACAAGTGTGACTTATTCTATAATCTTTTGAACACAACAATAGCCAAAACAGTGCCGGTGACTAAAGTCAACAACAATAAATATCCAGTGTGGTATGATAAACATGTTCTTGCGGCATTAAAACGCAAGAACAGAGCTCATCAAATGTTCAAAAGAACCGGTTTGGATTGTCATAAAGTCGATCATCAAAATTATAGAACTAACTTCAAACAACTAAAAAACATGAAATATCGTCAATACCTTCACAACATTGAAGCAAAAATTCCAGAAAACCCCAATTATTGTGGAGCTTTGTCAAGAGAAAACTAGATCAAGAAGGATTCCTACTGAAGTGAAATATAATGGTATTACTGCGAAAAGTGTTGAATCGTGGCTGCCACCTTTTTTCGGAGTTTTTTAAAACAACTTTCACTCCGAAATCACAAGGAAATGTGGTTTCTACCTAATCTCTCTGATCAGATTGACAGTGAACTGTCCAGTTTCAATGTTTCTTGTGAAGAAGTGGAAGATAGCCTTGGCAAACTAGTCAATGGCAAATCGCCTGGGCCAGACCAAATACCGGTAAATGTGATAAAACATTGTAGAAATGCATTATCTATTCCACTGTCAAAAATATTTAACTGTGCTTTAAATGAAGGAACTTATCCCTCTCGATGGAAACATGCTAACGTTACACCCGTTCTTAAGAAAGGAAGAAAAAACTCAGTGACTAATTATCGGCCTATTTCGTTATTAGCCATATTTTCAAAAGTTTTTGAAGGTCTCATCTCTAAAAGATTAAATAATCACGTGGCAGACTACATATCACCAAGTCAGCATGGATTTGTGAAAAGGAAATCAACGGTTACTAATCTTACTGAATTCACCCACGATATTGCAACGTCCTTAAACTCAGGTGTTCAAGTTGATGCTGTTTACACGGACTTCAGTAAAGCTTTTGACAGTGTTGATCACGATCTTCTCCTATTTAAATTAAAATCCTATGGAATTACCGGTAAAATTCATCAATTACTTGAAAGCTACCTTACTGGACGAACTCAGTCAGTTGTCATTGATACAACAAGATCATCTTCTGAAAGCGTAACATCTGGAGTGCCGCAAGGTTCATGTTTGGGTCCACTACTCTTTACCCTGTTTGTGAATGACATACCGTCTTGTTTTATGTCATCGAGCTGTTTAATGTTTGCTGATGATCTTAAGATATATCGTCCAATACGAAGAGATGCCGACCGTGCCTGCCTACAGTCAGATCTGGACGCGCTTGCAGAGTGGTGCAGAACATGGAAGCTTAATCTTAATGTATCTAAATGTGCAGTCATTACGTTTACTACAAAAACGAAACATGTTAAATTTCATATCTACACTCTCAATGATCAGATTTTGGAAAGAGTCACTAAAGTCAAGGATTTAGGTGTCATCATATCTCATGATCTATCATTTCAGAATCACCTTTCTAACGTTATTCCAAAATCATTTAGGTTGCTTGGTTTCTTAAGACGAAACTGCTCTAAAGAATTCTCCAAAACCACAATGCGGAAGTTGTACCTCTCTCTTGTTAGGCTCATTTAGATTATGCTAGCTCTATTTGGAACCCATATCAAATCACCAAAATTCAGAATGTAGAAAGGGTCCAACAGTGTTTCATAAAACATCAATGCATAAAATGTAATATTCGATATCATAGAGTAGATTATGCACAACTTTGTAAAGATGCTAACCTAATGACGTTAGAAAACCGAAGGAACTATTCTGACATGGTTTACCTTTACAAATTGTAAATAATTTAACAAACACTAGTTCAATTCTAGGCAAATTAAATTTTCATATACCTCCCAAACATACACGCCATCATAAAACTTTTCAACCAGCTCTAAGTCATCTCGACCTCCATAAAAATTCATGCATCAACAGATTGCAGCATTCATTTAATATGTTAAAACCTCTTGAAGGAACAGACATTGATCTCTACTCACAAAATATTTTTAAATTTAAATCTGTGATCACTCAAGCTTTAGGATATTAACATTATAATTTACTCACTAGCTTATTTCCATTAGTCTCTTCTTTAATATGCATTTTTCATTTCTTTTCTTTCAAGAATATCTGTTATTAATTTTAATTGTTAATAATTTTGATAGTTTCACATTTAAATTGATAATTTCAAATATTTTAAAGAGTTACATGTATTATTTTATGTATAGTGTATATTTTAATGTCAATTCGTTTATGTTTTCTATCCATTAGGCTATGCTATGATTTGCACTTGTGGAGTATTTGTACTCTGTTGTAATATGCATGATAATAAATAAATTATTCTTTTACCCAAAGTTTCCTAATACTCGTAGCGAGCAGATGAGTTTAAGCGCTCAGCTTTCGCTTTTTCCGGGTAAACGATTTACAACATCGTAACTATATTTCATGTGAACAATAATCAATTTATGATATCCAGTTCGCGTTTTCCTCAATTCCTCAATTTTGAATTTAAAAAATGTAAAATACTCGGTTAATTATTTACTAACTGAAACTGAATTTTTATTCCGTGTTTTTTTTCTTATCGTACATTTTCATTCTGTATTTCAACTTTTTAATCAATGTGAACGCGCAGGCAAATTTTTTAAAATGTGTAATAAACGGTTTAATGGGAATTTCCTGAATTCAAATCCATTTATTGGATTTCCATTTTTTAACTTTCTGGACTTTTCTATCGCAATCACTTCTTAAGGCTTTTTTCTTGCAACCAAATGTGGATATCAATATGAATGAATTTCCATGAGAACATGTGACTGTCTGTGGGCGATTTGTTTTCGACGTGATTTAACCTTGTGGATAAGTTTTAAGATTTTGTGTTTACTTTTGGTTTATAAATTAGCACATATTCCCAGCAACCTTTGGGCGTGGTCAGGGGTAGAGTGGGTGACCGCTCTGCCCTGAGACACACGTATACCGCTGGTTAGAGCAGAGGGATGGTAGTAGAGCTAGTATAACGGTTTCGTTCTTTTCGACGTCTGCTCGGCAGCCCGGGTTAGTGGAGGAACCTATATGACTGTCAAGGCTACACCGTCCTTTCGGATGGGACGTAAAGTCCACTGGCCCCCCCAGGTACTTTTCGAAAGGAGTAGGCTACGTGCCGGTACCGGGTTTCCCCTCCTCCCTTCTCTATTGGTAATTGTTTTGTCCAACTCAAGTAAATTCCCATAGGTAATAAATAAACCTATTTCCCATGGGATGTAATTTAAATTAGAAAAGTAGTAAATAAATAAAATAGCGCAGTACTTTAAAATTACACGGTCATATATCACTGTCGACGTAGTTATCTTACAACTAGCGACATACGCCATATCTACGATCATTTCAATCTTGTAGTTGTGCGGTTTCCTCCATAAATGTTAGGATTTGATTGTTTAACTGTCTCTACAGCTGTTCTGTACCACATCCATGTTATCTGCACCCAGATAAGACCCCTGAACTCTGCCTGCTTGTGTACTTCTCCCAATAATTGCCTTCTCCCCCGACCCGGCCCCACTGCAGACAGATAACTCGAGTGGACCGCGCAAGGTGACGTCGCTTGCTTGCACAACCCCACTGTTCGGGGGCGGGGCAGCAGGTGTCGCCTTGCACACAAAGCCAACACCGCCCTTCTAATAGATTAATGATCAATTAGGCAACTTACTTAAGTAAATAAGAGCGCGGATCAGACTCCACCCGGCGTGTACACAGCTCGACAGAAGGAAATAGCTACGAGGGCGTTAATGCCGGAGGGAATTGCCTTTCATTTTATACTCAATGTACAACACATCACAATTTGATTCAGTTAACAATATATACTTTGAGAAATAAACTTTTTGAAGTATGTGAAGTTTCTTATCATACACATTAAATTATAATTTGTGTAGGGACGAGTTAGTAGTTTGTGTTGTTCCTGGGTGGTTGTTTTAGTGAAAACAAGTTATAACTTAAATCGTGTATTTTACACAAATTTATATTAAAGTATGTCGTTCATCCTCGATGGATTTTTGGGGAATTGTCTCATTAACAATATTTTTACTTTTTAGGCTAAACTAATTAAAATAGTTTAAATTTAAACTTAATTTAATAAGTTTAAATATTACGGATCTGTATAACCTATTGCGGTACCTTTCTAAAAGCCACTTATAAAAGTAACTCCCGTTTAAAATAGATTTGTCCGCAGCAACGGTCAATAAACTGCAAGAAATGAGATTAGTCATACTTGATAGTCCTCTAAAGTGGTCACGTCTTCTCCCGATGACAAAGTACCAGGAAACCGGTTCTCTTGTCGTCGTTCACGCCACTTGTAAAGAATTTAATTAAATTGATAGCCGGCCATATCGATTGATATTGATTCCTGG
>JAMZAV010008904.1:0-26732 GCA_024449915.1 Sweltsa coloradensis | reverse complement strand
ATTGAGAAATAAAGTTTTGCACTGGTAGGCTATCAAGCAAGGTCTCAGCTCGAAGCTTCCAATGTTTATGTTGACACTTGACAGTTGATTACGCGTTAGACTGCAGTAGCATATGCAAGAATATATTTTAGAATAGTTATGTAGCTCGCTCCTTACTTTGTTGGGAGGGGCTCCAAGTTGCTTTAATATGTGTTAGTTATTAAGCACATTCGGATAATTTAATACAAGTTGTGTCTTCAAGTACCGATATTTAAATAATTTAATATTGCACTTTTGTAGGTGTAGACAGATTTGAATTTAACTAGCTTGTACCTAGTAAAATGGGTATAGTAATGGTGAATTATTTTGGCCACTTGCAAAGGCTATGCTAATGCATTGAAGCAAAAAATTAATTTGGTAATTAGATTGCCTAGATAGGGCCTATATAAATACAAAAGCAACTTATAGATTTGAAGATTTGAGAACTATCGAACTCAACTTGAAAAAGTGATACTCGCACGACCTTAATGTTTTTCTTCATTTCTCGCCAACCTTTAATAAAATAGTGATTTATTTTACAAAAGAACTTTTAAACGAACTTAGTTCATATTTTAGACGAACTTGAACTTTTCAAAATTTTAGGTTTTAAAAGAACTTGAACTTTTTAAAAGTTCATTATTTGAGCTGTGAACTGAACTTTTAGAAAGTTCATTTTAAAAAAGAACTGACCCAACACTGCCTACGAGTTAAATAAGCAGCTGCAAACTGTGGTTAAAACATTATTACACTGTTCATAATGCACTTCACAAACGCAAAATATTTCGTCGATAGTATATATAATAACGATCGAAGAATGATTATAGGCTAAAAACGAGAAATAGGAATTGCAATGCAACTTTAACCTCAAATTAGCGTCAATGTTATTGTTTCGTCGTCTGCAGCTGTCTTTTGACAGCAAGCAGTAAACATGAAATCGAAGCACGCCATTGGCTAGAAATAGTGAAAAGCTGTTCACAACAAAACTAAATCAAATGCAGTGTTGACAACGAACGGGTTCTAGCTCACCCAACCCGTCTCGTCGACTTTGAACTCGGGAATAGCAAATCGGCCGGGTACTGACGAACGGGGACGAGACGGGTGGGGTTTGAGCCGTGTCGTTTGGCCCATCCGTCCCGTTCCGTTCAGATTTCAGGAATAGCCCTCCTGGTCCTAGTAGCAACATTATAAATTCTGCAATTGCACTTAAACGAGGATTCAGTTTAAAGATATGTACCTACTACCGTATTGTGCGAATATAGGCCGAACCTAAATATAAGTCGACCCCGTTGAAATATAAAAAAAACATGCACAAGCATATTATGCAATGCAATTAGCGGCATAGCCTATAAGCTGGTAAAGGACTTTGAGACTTAAAATAATGAAAAGATGTAGGCTTATATTCAAGACAATATGGTAATTAAAATTTGTTTGCAATAACTATCCATGGGAAATTATTATTAACCACATTGATGTTTAAAAAAAGTCATTTAAAAATTTGTGAACTTGCTGATTATTATAATGATTTCCCCCATTATTACTTGAAATGGCACTACATGGCTAATAAAAGTAAAATAATTGTCTCAATTTAATAGTGAATGTTTCACGATTTGTATTTAAACAGATCTTAACAACATTAACACCCTCATAAAGAAAACTAACAACCCACTAGGGTAAATCCCATAATAAATACTTATGATTGAGTATGACCGTTGGGAATTAATATTATAGAACATCTACTAAAGTGGTGTTGATTTCAGTTTACTTTGAACGACATTCAAAATGGCCACGTGGTCAACTCAATAGTCATAGAGTAGTGGACTGCAACCCAAGGTCTACTGGATCTACTCCTAGTGGCCCTAGGGGAAATCCAGTGGACCTCGGTGCAGCCAAGCAGGGAGGAGCGATCAGGGCAAGTAGGGTGAGCTCCCATTTTAATTCACAAGTTTATTGGTGCTTACTAGGTTTGTTCGTTCGTACACACTTTTGTGAAATGAGCCATTTTGGTCCGTTCGTTCTCTTCAGTGTTAACACTGGCACTCATAACACTAGCCTAGAAGCCAGTGTCAAGTGTAGACACTGGCTTTTTTGAGTGTTAAACTGTTAACACTACGTCCGCGAACGAACAAACCTAATAATATTAATATTAAAAAGAAAGAAATATTATTTACATCTTGGCATTGTTTTTTCTTTGAAATGTTTATATTTTTTACTTTGGCTAGATGTATAATTTTATTAAAAAAGTTGCATTGAAATGTCAGACTGAAACTCAGTGTTCATTCATACATTAGTTCTCTCAAAGGAAACTATGTTATAATAATAAACACACCTTTTTTAAATCTTTTCTAATGTAATATTTTATTTGAAAAAATATGAGAACAGTATTTCTTTGCTACTCCAGGTTAATAATTAGAATTACTACTGCATCTTGAAAATAATTATGTTATTTTTAGGACTGTGCGGGTACCCGAAATTGCGGGTTGGGTCGGGTATTTGGAGCCCGACCCGAAAGTAAAATCACGATACCCGAATTTCCGGTTTTCGGGTATTTGCGATGTTTCAGCCCGTGAAGAATAATATTGGTTGGTGAAAAAAATCATTACGTAGTTATGACGTGACGTCACAAACATAGTTCCAAACGGTGTTTAATAGCCATAGGTAGCACCACAAGATACCATTGAAGCCAACAGCACAACATATGCCGCAAGTGAAATGGATGCTTCTGCAATGGAGTTTGCCCTAATATGTTTGGGGGAAATCATTGCATACAGTTGGTCACACTGGTCACTTGCGTCAGCTGTTGTTGTCCGAGCCCGCCATTTTACTCATCACTTGTCTCGTCTCAACTCAAATGTTTACGTCGCTACAGCTGCCTAGCCTAGGCCTAGCTTTTGTTTATAGTTCATTTTTGCCTTTTGTTGTTGATTTGTTGTGCCTTTTGTTATGCCGTGCATCATAATCTAGCTTACATGCAAGAAGAAAACACACGCGGCCTAGGCCAAGCCCTAGTGCTCACGTTTTGTCAATTTTGCTTTTTGTTTTTGTTTTTGATTTGTTGTGTTGTGCATAATAGTATTTTTTAGGGATGACATCGGGTACTCGGGTACCCGACTCCTATCGGAGTCGACTCCATTTTCAAGGAGTCGACCCCCAAATTTTTTTTTTTTTTTTTTTTTTTAAATTTTTTTTAATGATAAATTGAATGAGATTGCACTTGTTGTCTCGTTAGTCGTTATCTTATCTCAAAACGTAAACATAAAACATCAGCGAGAGTCTTGGCCGGGCCAAGAGACAAGCAAGCTAGCGGGTGGAGTTAGTTATTGGGATTTTAGGGCACAAAACATTAAAGTTAACAGTGCCCATCGAGGGTGGGGGGGGGGGGGGGGACGGCCGGACAGCGTTGTGCAACTAGAGTAGTGGGCTAAAAATAACTTTTGGAAAAAAAAATCAAAAAAAATTTTATTGCGGATCGGGGAGTCGACTCCTACCGGTTCCAAAGGCTCCGGAGTCGGCTCCAATATTTACTACCCGATGTTATCACTGTATTTTTTTGCTACGCCGGTGTTTAAAACTTGATGAAACACTTTAGGTGATGAATAGAAACTTTTATTTTTTATAGTTAATAATATGAGACACAATACAAAAGACTAAGCTAGGCTACTTAGTACGATCAGAGATGAGGGACGCCTCGAAAACGCGGGAGTTGTAGTAACTGCTTGCACCGTGAAGGACGTCTGCTTCTGGGCGTGGCCTACTACAGAGGTCGAAACGTATCGATACTATTACTACCAATCTTGCAAACATCGACTTATGCGATCTAGTAAACTAGGCCTAAGTTAAACACAATAGCATGCTAAAGTCACTTGGGCTAATAAGCCTACTCATAAAAAGTGAACAAAGGGCGCACAGTCCAACACCCCTTCTCGCCGTCTTCACTCGCTAAACACTAGCTGGGCTTGTGAAGCAACCGCTTTAATAGTTCTCTTGACACTGGCTTAGTCATCATGTCCGCAGTCATGTTTTCGGTTTGGGGCAGTACTGCACATCCACGATGCCACGCTCTCGCAGATCTCGGATGAGATGGTGCTTGACTGCGATGTGCTTCGTCCTAGCGCTGCACCGATCTGACTCGATCAAGCGAATACAGCCTTGGTTGTCCTCGAAGATCGTGGTTGCTTCCTTGTACTGGTACCCCTACGTCGTCCAGCAGTTGATGTAACCACAACAGCTCTTGACAGGCATTCGCAGCCGCGACATATTCTGCCTCGGTGGACGACAATGCGACGATCGTCTGCTTGCGACTTCGCCCACGATACTGTGCTCTCACCTAATAGGAAGATGTATCCGCTAGTCGATTTCGGTCGGTGGTGTCACCGGCCCAGTCAGCGTCCACGTACCCTTGCAGCTTGAGCTCACTCCTTGCAGACAGGCGCAGTTTCGCATCGAGGGTCCCGGCCAGGTAACGAAATTACCCGCTTCACCGATTTCCAGTCGCGTTCTGTGGGTGACTCCACATGTCGGCTCAAGAAGCTGACGCTACCGAAAATGTCCGGTCTGGACACTGTAGCTATGTACAGGAGTGATCCAATAACTTGTCGATACTTTGTGTTATTCGGCAACTTGACGCTGGTTCTTCCATGGAAGACAAATAATTTGTTTCCATTGGCGGGGCAGAAGGCTTCGTCTCCAGCATCCCTTGCTCTTCTAGAAGTTGGACTATCTTAGTTCGTTGATGGATAAGGAACGAACCGTCTGTTCTCGCTCGATCTGGATCCCCAAATAGTGAGCCACTTCACCTAAATCCTTGGTCGTGAATGCTTGTTTAGCTGCGCACAAATGCCCTGAACGACCTCTTCAGATTCTCCGGCTAACCAGTAAGTCGTCTACGTACAACAGCACATAGGTGGTACTACCGGTCGTTTCCTTTTTCATGAAGAGACATGAATCAGCTTTTTCCGCGCTCGAAAACCAAAGACTTGGGCCAGTGCTTCTGTGGCCTTCTTGTTCCATGCTCGTGCCGATTGTTTGAGCCCGTAGATACTGCGCTTTAGTCGCAATACCATGTGCTCCTTGCCTGGTTCCTCAAAACCCGTGGTTGTTCCATGTAAAGCTCCTCTTCCAGATCTCCATTTAGGTACGCTGACTTAACGTCAAGGTGCCGTACATGCAAACTGGCGAATAGCCGCCACGCTGAGCAGACGCGCACTGTTCTCGTGCTTGACCACTGGCGCAAACGTCTCGTCGTAGTCCTCACCATAACGCTGCGAGAATCCTCTCGCCACTAGCCGCGCTTTGTAAGTGTTGACGTCACCATTTGCATCTAGTTTAGTCTTGAATACCCACTTTGGATGAGACTGCCCGGCGGCCTGGGGGGAGTTGGCAATCTCCCACACTCCACGTTCTTTAAGAGCTGACATTTCCTCTTCTGCGGCCAACACCCAGTTCTTCTTTTCGCGTTCTGGTAGCTCCATGACTTGTTTCCATGAGGATGGCTCACGTGGTTGGTCCACTCTTACTTTATACGAAAGTTTTCTTGGTGGGATTCCTTTATTCGGTCTCTGTGATTGACGTGGTGCTGGAGGAACAATCTGCTGATCGTTGACATTTTGTTTCTGCCGCTGTAGGCTCTTGCTGATTCAACTCGGTGGCCTCCTGCGAATCCTCCTCCGCGTCCTCAAGAATGTGACGAAGTCCCCGGTCCATTTCCCCTTCTGGCAGAAGACTGATTCCACCACTTTTTTTAACGATGTGTGGATTGTTCTGCTCGTCCATCTCGATGATGCGCACGGAACGACTTATCCACACTTTGTTGGTGTTAACGTCCAACAGGCGGTAACCTTTGGAGGCGGTGTCATAGCCTATGAGCACGCCCAAGATGGCCTTATCATCCCATTTCTTGCGTTTTTGTTTTGGGACAAGGGAATACACTTTTGACCCAAAAACTCTGATGTGGCTTAAGTCGGGCTTATTGCCATCCCAAAGTTCGCAAGGTGTCTTGTCCACGCTTCGGCTTGGTAAACGATTCTGAAGATATGCCGCGGCACACACTGCTTCTCCCCAAAATCTTTCAGGAAGTCCTGCATCCAACAACATGCATTTTGCCATCTCAACTAGAGAACGATTCTTACGCTCGGCCACGCCATTTTGTTGAGGCGTGTGTGGCACCGTGAACTGTTGCTGGATCCCCTCACGCTTGAAGAAATCCTGCAGATCCCTGTTGACGTATTCTTTCCCGTTGTCTGTGCGGAAAATGGTGGGCCTATGTCCATACTTAGTGTGAACCATAGCGATATATTCCTTTACAACATTTGCCGCTTCATCCTTGGACTTAAGGAGACGGACGAACGTAAAGCGTGAGTAGTCATCGATAAAAGTTACCATATATCTATGACCGCTCGGCGTTGTGATCGGCATCGGTCCACAGACGTCACTATGTATCAGTTCACCGGGCTTGGTAGCTCTGGTCTCGCTCGTTGGGAATGGTAGTTGGGTTAACTTCCCTCTCATGCAACAGTCACAGTCCACCTTTGCGTCACATTTGCCAATGTGTATGCCTAGGGCCAGTCCCTCCGTGAACAGCTTCTTAATTGCAGCTGGATCCCGGTGACCTAAGCGTCGGTGCCATCGATGCATGCATACTTGGCTGCGTGCCCCACAACGCTGCGTCGTTGCCCGTTTTGCACTTGAGCCTGAAAAGTGTCCCGTCAAGTTCAGCGGTTGCAATGACGACCGTCTTGTGAGTTATCTGGCAGGTGGCATCCTCGAACGTCACCGTGTACCCACTACGAGTTGCACATTGAACCGATAACAACCCGCCATCCAGTTCCGGAATGTACAGCACATCCTTGAGGTATACTTGTTCCACCTTACCGTTTGGAGTGTTGCACGACAACCACCCGCTACCGATTCCTTCCGCAGAGATCGTTGAGTTGTCTGCCAAATATACCTGGGACTTTACATCTTGCAACGCAGTTAAAGAACCTTTTGTGCTTGTCATGTGGCTCGTAGCTCCCGAGTCCACATACCAGCGGTCGGCCTGGTCCTTGTGTATACTGCTCCATACCGCAAAAGGGGTGCTGGGGTGCTGCACTGCTGCCAACATCCTGGATGCGTACCATGCAGTTAGCTTTCTCCTTTACCTTGCCTAGATGTGTTTTGTACTTGAGGCAATCTGCCTTCAGATGGCCTTTCTTTTTACAGTAGAAACATTCCCGTTCCTCCTTACCTGACTTGCTCCCTTTTGGCACCTGCTTGCCGTACGTGCCCGCCTCTTGTCTCTTGTGATATGTTGTCTGGAGGGCTACCTCGTTGTCGCGATGGTCCCGCGTCGCCTCGACACGGCGCTGGTACTCGTCAGTCACTTGCCAGAGACATATTCGACGTTCAAGTCTTTCTCGTCTCTTCCTTCAAAGGGGTGTAACTAACGTAGAGTATGACTCCGGTAGACTGCACAACATGACTGCTACTAGGTCGTCGTCTTCGACCTTCTTTCCCATGCCCCGCAATTGACCCCCAACCTCCCGCATGGAGTTGAGGTGCGCCTGCATGGTACCTTGGGTAAACCTCATCCCATACAATTTTCGCATTAGATATAGTCGGCTGCCAATAGTGGATCTCTCATGCAACCTTTGCAGCATGGCCCACATTTCCTTGGCCGTCTCAAGTTGAGCGAGATGAAGCAACTGGTCATCTTCGACACTGAGACATATTGCTGCAATGGCCTTGCATTCCCTTCGTCACTGGGCTCTGGGTCTGGCTTGGGTTGGGTGACTACATCCCACAATCCATCCCTCATGAGTACTACCTTTAATTTTAATTTCCACAGTTGATAATTTGCATTATTCAACTTGGTGATCAACATTTTAGAGTTATCACCTGCAACAGCCATGCTTGATCCTGGCCTATCCTAGGCCTAGGCCTACTTTCAGGAAATTAAAAGTACTCACCCGTACGTGTCAACCTTAACCTCGTTTTTAGACGCAGATAAAGTGTTCTAGGCCCATAACCTGATGAAACACTTTAGGTGATGAATAGAAACGTTTATTCTTTACAGTTAATAATATGAGACACAATACAAAAGACTAAGCTAGGCTACTTAGTACGATCAGAGATGAGGGACGCCTCGAAAACGCGGGAGTTGTAGTAACTGCTTGCACCGTTGAAGGACGTCTGCTTCTGGGCGTGGCCTACTACAAGGTCGAAACGTAATCGATACTAAATTTCTACCAATCTTGCAAACATCGACTTATGCGATCTAGTAAACTAGGCCTAAGTTAACACAATAGCATGGCTAAAGTCACTTGGGCTAATAAGCCTAGTCATGAGCGTGAACAAAGGGCGCACAGTCCAACAAAACTTATTAAAATGAGTGACGAATCAGACGTCGATGGCGATCTCGTAGGCCTAGGCCGAGATGATAACACGCAAACACACGTACCGGTACTGGCATGGGATCGGCGATATGGCTTCATTTTACTAAAAAAATGAAACGGCAGACTGCAAATATTGCAACTCGAAGTTGTCAATTAAATTTGGATCGACGTCAAGTTTAGCTAGACACCTCCAAAGCAAGCACCCAATAAAGTATGATGCTTTCACCACTACAAAGGAACAGGGGCTAGCAAGTAGGCCTACTAAGCCTAGGAGTGCAGATAGTTCTGACAAGCACAACAACCCTGGCCAGCAAACAATAACTGATCTTTTTAAAAAAAAGCAGAAACTAGACCACAAGCATCCAACTGCAAAAAAACTCACCAGGTAAGATAAGGAAATGCACTTAGCCTTAGCTAGGCCTAGGCCCTACTTATTGACCTGTTTAGAGGCCTAGGCCCTAGGGCTTGCCTTGGGTTAGGCTAGCTAAGCCAAATTAATTAGCTTTTCTATTCTAGACCTACAATGTGTTTTATTTATTTTTAGGGCCATTGGAAAGTGGATAGCCACTGATTTACAACCCTTTTCTGTGGTTGAAGAAAAGGGGTTCATTGAAGTAATGGAAATTGCTCAGCCAGAATATAAAGTTCCATGTAGAACAACAATGTCGAGGACAGTCATTCCGGAACTTTATGAAGAGGTTCGTGGCAAATTGCTCAAAGAAATCTCACTTCTCTATAACCATGCCCAATCGCTAAGCTTAACTTCGGACATCTGGTCAAGCAGGGCCCATAGAGCTACATATCTTTCACACTTCACTACATGACGGAAGATTTCCAAATTAAAAAACTGTTGTCTTGGAAATGCACACTTGCCGGGTGCTCACACGGCTGATGCCATTTACGACGCATTGATTGATATCATGTCTGGTTGGAATAACCTTCAAGACATCCAAATACCATATTTGTAGTTTCAGATAACGCGAGTAACTACCAGGCAGCTCTTAAAAAAAACGACATGGCGTGCACTGCAATGTTTTGCACATACACTGCAATTGTGCATAAGCGACGCTAAAAAAATATATGCGCCCGAAGTCATTAAAAAGGCCAGAGATATTGTATCACACTATAATCATTCTCCAAAGGCAATGTCAAGATTGGTGACTTTTCAAGAGCAGTTTAGGTTTACCAGTCCACACTCTCCCCAAGACGTAGCTACCCGATGGAACTCGGAGCACGATATGTTGGATAGACTTTGGAACAAAAAAATGCCATTGCTGCCGAGCTTGGTAGCTGTGATGATCGAGGCACTGCTACACTGTTGTCAGATACTGAGTGGAGGCTAGTAAAAGGTCTCGTCTCTGTTTTAAAGCCATTTGCATTGGCAACAACGGAGATTTGCGGTGATACTTTCCCACAAGGTCGATGATCATTCCGATGATTATCAACTAAATAATAGTCTGTCTACATTCTTGCTCCTGAGAGTCGATTGCCAGGAGTTATGTTTGCTCGGGCTTTGAAGAACGCTTTATTGGCCCGTTTTCCGGCGTTTCAAAATAACAAGGAGCTTTCTCTGTGTATGATGCTGGATGCAAGATTCAAAGATAGAGCACTACATACTAAACTAATGTTTTAAAAGATGAGGCTAAACAAAAAATTGACCTAGAGCTACGGATTTTAGGTGCCGAGCCACTGGAACCCGAACCACAGCAAGGTATGCCATAAGACATTAATAGGACTACATTACAATAATTATAAATTATTATCAATATGCCTTTGTGATCAAAATAGATTCTAGAGGGTTAGGCCTATATTTTTAATTTTTTGTTCTTCAGATGTGACTACTGCTGAGGAACCTTCCACATCGTTTTGGTCTTCGTTTAACCAAACTGTTCAAAATGAAGAGGGAACAAACCAGCTTCGACACCTGTCTACTCAGCAAGAGTTAACATGCTACCTTGCAGAGCCACCCGTCCCAACATCGAGCAATCCATTGTCGTGGTGGAAGAAAAACAAAAGCCGATTTCCCTATTTGTCCAAACTTGCTCGGCGATATTTACCCATACCGGCAACACAAGTTGCCAGTGAGCGACAGTTCTCTGTTGGTAGTAACACTGTCACCACAAGGCAACAAGGCTTACTACCCAAACATGTTGAGCAGATTGTCTTTCTTCATGAAAATTTGAAGTAGACCTGCCGGCGCTTGTAATTTGGGGTGCAGATTTTTAAAAATTGGGGGTGATGCGGCGGTAAGGGTTTCTGGGGGATGTATGTTGATAGTCTTTAAGTGAGGGTAAGATCCCTGAAGGTTGGCGTGAGGGACTCGTGGGGGCCAATTCATAAGGGGGGCGATAGATGTACAATAGGAAATTATAGGCCAGTTAGCTTGACTTCAGTAGGGAGCAAAATTATGGAGAGGGTAGTTGCAGACTATGTTAGGAACTCATTGGAAGGGGAGGCGTGGTTCACGGATGCTCAACATGGTTTCAGGGAAGGTTTTTCTTGTGACACTCAACTGGTAGGATTAGTTCAGGATATTGGGGACATTTTGGACAGTGGGGGGGAAGTAGATGCTGTTTTTCTAGATTTTGAAAAGGCTTTTGATAAAGTCTCGCACGATTTGCTAATGGAGAAGGTAACAATGTGGGGGGGGATAAAGGAGTGGTGAGGTGGGTTGGAGATTTCTTGAGAGGTAGGTCTCAGAGGGTTAGGGTTGGGGGTACCTTGTCACATAGTATAGAGGTTACATCGGGGGTACCGCAGGGCTCAGTGTTAGGACCTTTGTTGTTTATTATGTTTATAAATGACATAGGGCAGGGAATAACATCAAGAATAAGATTATTTGCAGATGATTGTGTTTGTATAGAGCAATAAGGGGGATTGAGGATGTTAGGTTGTTGCAGGCAGATCTGGGGGTAATAGAGGAATGGGTCACAGCAAATAAGATGGGTTTGAACATAGGTAAATGTAAGGTGGTTGGTTTCTCGCGAAGAATAATTAAGGTAGGTAGGACGTACACTTTAATGGGGGCTGTTATGGAGAAAGTAGGAACGTATAAGTACTTAGGGGTGATGTTGGCAGAGGATTTGGGTTGGGGGGATCAGGTGCAAGAAGTTGTTAAGAAGGGAAATAGGGCTCTGGGTTTTGTTATGAGAAATCTAAGAGGGGCCAGCCGGGAGGTTAAAGATCGGGCATATAAGGTAGTGGTTAGACCTGTCCTGGAGTATGGGGCGGCGGCATGGGATCCTTTATAAGTTGGGGGAGGTTTTGGAAGTAGAGAAAGTCCAACGTAGGGCGGCAAGAAGGGTTACGGGAAAGGTTAGGCGGTGGCGGTGGGAAGAGGATGATAAGGGGAATGTAGAGAGAGTATATGACAGTGTCACTGCAATGCTAGGAGAGTTGGGGTGGGAGTCATTAGAGGGAAGAAGAAGGGAGGTTAGGTTGTGCAATATGTACAGGGCAGCTAGGGAAGTAGGGGGTGGGGGACATCCGCAATAGACTACAAGAGGGGCTTTACAGGGGAAGGGGGGATCATTCATGGAAGTTCCAGCGTCAAGTAGTAAGAACGGATCTGGGTCGGTATGGTTTCATGAAAGGACTGTTAGGGAATGGAATGGCTTGCCGGGGGATCATGTAGGTTGTGGGTCTTTAAGGGAATTTAGATCATTTTTAGGGGGGGACAGTAATTAGGTCTGGGGGGAGTGAGTGGTTGCCACCGGGCGGAAGGGCCCATTTGCAACCGTAAGAAATGTTATGTTATGTTATGTTGATTTGAACATTTACTACCCAAACATGTTAAGCAGATTATCTTTCTTCATGAGAATTTTAAGTAGACCTGCCGGAGCTTGTAATTTGATTTTGAACATTACTTGCATCAGCCATACTTTACTACTACACAGTCAGTAAACATGCCTTCATTCATATTACTAATATCACTGTATGCTGAGGTAAATACTTTTATGAACATTGAACAGTAGGCCTAGGCCCAAAGCCTTTAAGAAAGTCTTTTTTTTAAAATAATTTCAAGATCAAAATTATGAGGTCACTGTAGGCCTACCACATAGGTACTTACTACTTATTAAAACTAAGTAGGCTACTACTACATGAATTACGATTACATAGAGCCTACTTGACTTGAGGATTATATTTTTATATTTTAGGTAGGCCTAGGGTTCCCAACCGTCCCGGTTTCTCCGGACAGACCAGGAATGAGTGACGTGGTCCCGGTTGAAATAAAAATTGATTCCGGGACGGTCAATGTCCCGGAATTTCAATATAGCGCCCGACCGCCCTTCCTCTGTGGCTGCTTTTACCACGAGGCGTAAACTGAGGCTGGCTCTGTATGAGCTCTTGGCCGGCGCATGGCTCTGGCTCCTCTCCGCCAATGAGGGAGGCTTGAGAATTTCCTCCCTCACCCTCACCACACCCACACTCGTCAGTTCAGACTGCCTGGCTGCGGAGAACAGTGGTAGTGTTTGTGCAGGTGAAGTGGTGCGGTGTCGTGTTCGCATTTGTATTTCACGGAAGAAGAGCGGGCGGCCTTCTATGTTTTCAAAGGTAAGTCGATACAAATGTTATTGTTTCATGATTATGTTGATGTAGTACTGAAAGCTTGTCTATTTAGATACTAAGAGGGAGTTTTCTTTCTTCAATTTATAGTTTCAAAACGTCGATCACGCTCGTCGTGCTGCCGATGGATCGGATTCGATTTCTGATCCTGACTCAGATTCGATCGCGAACACAACTCCCAAAAAGAAAATTAAGACGTCTAAGAGGTACTGTGTCTTTAAGGACGAATGGAAGAAAACTTATGAATGGCTCCGCAAATATGATGACAGTACAGCAGAGTGCACCCTGTGTCGGCAGACATTTACAATTAAGTTTGAGGGCATTGGGGCAATTAAAACCCACTGTTCCTCAAATAAACACGTCGCGCGATTGAAAGAAAAAAACCAAACTAAATGCATGTCGCAATTTCTTTTGCAAAAAAATTCTCCTGAAGACGATCTTGTGACAATATCGGAAATCACATCGACGTATCACAGTGTGATGCATCAAGTGAGCTATAATGCTCAGGATTGTGGGAACAAATTAATTCCTAAAACTAGTCCAGATTCTAAAATAGCATCGAAAATTTCCTGTGGCAGAACAAAAGCTGCGAGTATTGTAGAAAATGTCCTGGCTCCAAAATCAGAAGAGATTCTTTTAGAGGAATTTAAAACAGAGCGTGTATTTTGCAGTCAGTTCAGACGCCAGTAACAAGAAAAACGTGAAATATTTCCCGTTCCAGTGCGATATTTTCATAGGGAGGAAGGGTTTAAAGCATGGTTTGGTTGATTTTTACAACGATTCGAATGAAACAAGCCAGGCAATTGCTACGAAAATACTTGAGATTTTAAATGAACGAAGCTTATCTATTCAAAACGTTTCTAGCTACTGCGCGGATAATGCTTCAGTCAATTATGGGAAACATAATTCTGTCTTTCAAAAACTGCAAGCAGAAAATGGAATCTTGTTTAAAGCAAACTGCAAGTGTCACATTCTTAACAACTGCATGAAGTATGCAGTTAAGCGCTTCAGTTCGACGTTGAAACTTTATTATTAAAGTGTACAATGAATTCTCATCTTCTGCAAAGAGAGTGGAACTACTTAAGACATTTTTCGACTTTGTAGATCTGGAATATCAAGAACTTTTACGCCACGTTCCCACGAGATGGTTGTCGCTTTATCCAGCACTGGAACGATTGCTAAATAATTGGACTGCAATAAAGTCTTACTTTGTATCGGAAGGAGAATCGGAATGCGGCAAGCTAATCTGGCAGGGAATTAAAGACGACGACGATGACTTATCCCTCTTTGCACTCTGCACTAATTCATGACATTTCCAAAACGTTCCACAAGACAACACTACTATTACAAAGCAACAACGTGACTTCTGTTGAACTTCACAACATAATGATTACGCTGAGAACGCAGCTTACCAGTCGACAAACTGATAAGTACTATGGGGCTTCAGCAAATAAGATTCTGAAGAACTTGTTGCCTTGTGAAAAGCAGGCTGTTGTGGAGAAGTTTGACTTTTTTTTAGTCGAGCTCTGTCGTACCTAGAGAAATGGTATGATTACGATGACAACATCCTAGCGGACATATCGTGTCTGTCACTGGCAAACAATGAAATTGGTTCGTGGGAAAAGATCAAAAAATTGAATAACCGACTTAAACTTGCAATATGATGAAAATGAGCTCTATACAACGACTTCTCTGCAGTGCGGGATGGACTCTGTCCTGATGGCCGCGATTAAGTTTGATGGTGACTGCGGCGACAGTTGACAAGAAATGGGTGGGTTATTTTCAAGAGGGGGCAGTTGCCTGAACTGTTAAAACTTGTTTCATTTTGCTCGTCAATTCCCGTCTCTAATGCCTATTGTGAACGGGTGTTCAGCTTAATGAACATGTTGTGGACAAAGAAAGGAAACCGGCTGTCTGACAGGTCAAGGCTAAGCTGCAAGTTAAACTTAATTTCAACATGAGTTGCAGTCAGTTTTATGACTTTGCAAAAAAATGCCCAGAGATGGTCGAAGCTGCAAAAGGTAAAAAAAATATAGATTCAAACGCAAAGATTTTGAAAAAAGCATGATGTTACAAGATGCTATCAATTATTATTTTTATTATTATTATGTAATCACAAATTCTTATTTCATTATTAATATATCCAAAAAAATATAATACTGTCCTATTGCTTTTTGTGTTTTCCCTTTGCTTGTTTGATAGTTGCTCCTTATCACCTCCCCCATTTGCAGACTCTTTAAATGTTAGATATTTATCATAAAAGTGCAAAAAAAACACTTCAGGAACTAACATGTTTAAAAAATTTTCGCCTTCGGCGAAAAGGCCTCCGGCGGCCCATCGGGTGCATTCACTACGCATAGTGCCTTTTTGGGAATACTTCAGTCCCGGAATTGTACTTTCCACAGTTGGGAACCCTAGGTAGGCCTATGTTCTTCTTGAACATTTTTTTTCTTTTCCATAAGTCCACAATTGGCATTATTCATGTCATTACAAACTACATGGTATAGGCCTACCTTCAACAAATTAATTTTTATTTTTATATTTTTGGTAACGTAATATGTTCTTGAACATTTTTTCTTTTCATAAGTCCACAATGGAATTCCACAATTGGCATTATTCCATGCACCAGCTACATGGTATACCTGCATGGTACAAATTTGTTTTTATTTTTATATTTTAGGTACCGTAGGCCTATGTTCTTCTTGATTTCTTTTCATAAATCCACAATTGGCATTATTCAGTGTACAAAGTAGGTGTTTGTTCTTCTTTATTTTTTTTCTTTTGTACAAACTACATGGTACAAACAAATTAAAATGAAACTGTTACCAAATTTGAGTAATTATTTGAATTTTCACTACCTGACCCGACCCGAAAACCCGGTGCAGTTTACTACCTGAACCCGAACCCGACCCTAACTCAAAAACCTCTACCCGCACAGTCCTAGTTATCTTATAGCAGCGGAGCCTCTAGCAGCGGTACATGGCATGGTATGCTTGGCGATGTCGCTGACACTCAGACCGTTTTGTTGTCCAATCACCGCGTTAGGATCCTAGAAGCAACATAGACGGCAATCTTGTTAAATAGAAGAGAGAAAAACTTAATAATACAAATAGAGAGATATAAAGTGTGATTTACTGGAAAAATTCCAGTGGTTATAGTTCGTCCGTTTACATTTGACGAATTTTGGCTTTTTCGCCAACACAGAGGGAACATGTAAGCCACTTGTTATAACAATTACAAAGGTTGTAATTTAAAATTTAAAATTCAGTCTTCGCTAACCGTCGTCAATGTTGCCCGGCTGAAGTTTCATTGTGCGCCTCTTTGGCAAACCAATGAAGCGCAATAATGGAAACCAAACTAAGTGATTTGGCGACGGGTTTGCTATTCATTACAATAGATATGTCAATCACTGGGGATCTCCGAGACTATTTCCCGGTGAACCAGAGAAAGATGATCTTGTCAAGAGGTGTGAACAAATCTGGTCTTTTGTCCCTTTGAGGAACTCCAAATTCGTCAACTGTAAACGGACGAACTATAATATGCTAAAGCACACCAGCCACCTTCAATATGCTATCGTGTCCCCGTCTGAGCCCAAGATCAGATATGTTCCAGAGCACACCTCTGCTGATAGAAGAAGGCGTCATAGTCTCACTTGCAATACTAATAATTTATTGAGAGTTACCTGTCCATAGGGCAGCTAGTAAGAAGAGTAGGTTTTAATCCCGAAACTAGAGCCTAGCTCCTGTATTCTGGACGACAACGATAACGACAAAAACTATGTAAGAAACCTCTCTTGCCTTGCCTTTGGCTGGTTCTGACCAGCATAGGACATTCCTCCCCATATCCCCTAGGCTAGAGTGGCGCCCTTAATCCAAAGGAACTCCGAACACTTACCTTGGGCACGATGGTGTTCTGTCCATTGGTCGAGAACGCAGTCTCCCCATAATGCATAATGCTTCCATAGTCATACTTCACACCGAAGTCCGTGATCACGTAAGCCAGGTACTTCTCGAAGTTGTTCTCGGTTCCTGAGGAAGGAACAATGCTCAAGATAATTACACGAAAAAAAAAAAATACAAACAATATAAATGCTGCAATTGTTTTAGACTTTTTAGAATATAAGGTAAAAGTGCAGTATAGCGGACGTGGGTATGGAATACTCCACCTACAAAACCTTTAACGTCGCTATTTTAAATATAAAGGACTTTCAACGGAAAAGTACTTTCGCTTAAAATAGCGACGTTAAAGGTTTAGAAGGTACTTTAGATTTAAAACAGCGACGTTAAAGGTTTTGTAGGTGGAGTATTATCCGCTATAATACCCACGTCCGCTATACTGCACTTTTACCAAAAATAAATCAAATTGATGCAATACTTTATAGTGTTTGTGGTTGGGGAAAGGAGAGAGGAGACCAACAATTACCTTAAACTTGAAGGATGTAGGTAGCTGCTTGAGACGAGGTTCACATACATTTTAGGGATGGGCGAACGTTCGAAATTCCGAACTTGAACCGAACTTTTTTTGAAGTTCGGTTCGGTTAGATTTTGAAATTTTAAGTTCGAGTTCGTGATTTATCAAAATTACGAACTTGCTCCGAACTTTTAAACTTGCCGCTGTCGCGTGCGAGAAAATCCTCCAATGGTGAGGCAGTATTATTCATTCGACTATCGATTTCCTGCGATATTTTCGATAATTGAAATAGGAAGCAGCTCTCCACCAATTGCGTACCTTCTAATGTTCAACTAATCGATTTGCAGCAATAATGCGATACATCATGAATGTATCCACCAATGAGAAAGCTACTAATATAAGACGCCAAGACGAGACGCTGTGACATTTACGACGATATTTACGATGTTTTATAGAGTAAGAAGTATTATTTGGAATCACTGAACAATGATTAAAGACCGATTAACCACGTTTATATGCAATTATGTTAACAAATAAATTTCTCGCAGGCAAGTTTTAACCACATTTGCGTCAGATTACACACCTTAATACGATGTCGATAAGCTACATAACCTCAAAATAGATCGTCATTTTACGTTTGTTATTCAAAGTTAGATAACAATAACATGCCCATGTTCTAGGCATAATAAAATTTAATAGTTGCGGTATTTAGACGAGAACTGGCCGCGATTTCACAACAATCTTTGTTAGGTTTGGTTTATGGACCAGGGCCTAGACCTAGGCTAGGTACATGGAATATTTTAGGCTTAGGGGCTAAGGTTAGGCTAGGGCTAGGCCAAGTAAGGAAAAGCCTAGCCTAGGTTAGCCTAGAATATAGAAGATAACAGGTGTCTAAACATGTTTTATAAGCTCTTATCTAAACCAAGACTTTGGAATTTGGTAGCCTTGCCTAGGCTAAGGCTAGGCCTATGCCTAAATTTAGGATGCTGTGCCAAAAGGGCTAGGCCTAGGCTAGTCAATCTTGTCGATGAAGGTCGATGAAATAGATCTCGATAGTAGGGAGATATAGCCTTAGCCTAGACATTAAAGTATGCCCAATTGAAATTCCTACCTTCGAGTTCGAAGTTCGAAACTTTTTTTTACAGAAGTTCGAGTTCGGTTCGAAACTTAAAAAACCAAGGTTCGCCCATCCCTAATATATTTATTAACAATTCACAATTCACATAAATGTCAAACGTTTCGGCCTCTGCGGCCTTGGTCACCGACCGTTGGAGAAGAACTAACAATTAACAAACAAACAAAAACTAACATTAAACATTATTTGCAATTATATTACAATACAAGGCGCTGTTGGGGTGAGTAGGTGGGGGTGTGCAGGTGGGATGTCTACCTCAGATTGAGGTTAGGCTTTTGGCGCGAGCTGGTGATGATTTGGTGCGCCAATTCCCATTGTCTCAGGTGTTCCTCATTGCATGATGGGGGCAACGACTTCACTACCCTTGTGTGTAACAATTGTCAAAGTCTCTGTTGTGGGTGCCTGCGTGTTGCAATAGTACTTTGTTTGCTTTGGGTATTTTATATACCTTTGTAATGTCCTCAATCCAACTTCTATCCAAGATCGATAAATAAAAAAAACACAATGCCATCTTGGCCTCGTTAACATTATAGGCCCCTGTATACATTTTCAAAAACAAATCAAAATTTCTACCACAATATTTCAGTGGATCTGATGACGGGTTGGGGACAAACTACTTCCAAATAGCCGGGAAATCAATGCGTGGCCCAGATTTGATTTCCTGGCTAAAACTACCCGAAACATTGCATTAGGCCTAATTTGATTGTTTTTCTGTTATTAAAGAACATGTAAAAGACTAGGCGTTGCATTTCAAAAACCCAAACAATTAGTCAGGGGTATTCACAAGCGCATTGCAATCTCGTCCCGGCTCAAAAGAACGGTCTCACCGGGTCGTTTTTGGGCCAGTTCAGGAATTCAGGCGGGTTTGGGCTTGTAACTTTTCACGCCATTCGGGCGGCAATAAATTACTCCCCGTAACTACAGGTGATCGTCGTCGGGAACCTCTCCCCCTTCCCTTGACGATCTTCCCGAAGACGTAGCATGGCAAGGCAAATGAGAGGACAAAGACCTTATACAAACACAGGTGGCACAATATGACCAAACCGGTTGAAGCGCCCTAGTTGTTTTCCATGTTGTCGTCGATGCAATGTAGGCCTAGGCCTATATACTGTCGCCATAGAACTAGTTCAAATCGTTGAATGTAAGAAGATATACAAAATGATAAACTTTGGAGATGCATTGCAGAGTAGTAATAAGCTATTTATCTCATCCTAGTCTTAACGATGAAGGTGTAACAACCATTCAAAAATAAACAAATGAAGGGCCTTCAAAGTCCAACTTGCTACCTTCCCGTGGTTTGGCCTGTGAGTAGGGGAGTAGTGTATTCCCCAAAACTAAGGGCGAGCTCTGGCCGGTTGGGATGCGTGTTGCAGAGAGAGCTCTCGCGCAACTTTTTATCACACCTTTCTTCATTCACACAGCCTTACTCATATTTATTTTCTTATTTCACTTTTTTCTTCTCCATACTTGCCGGCCCTCTCTGCAACGAGCACTCCTCCGTTCCCACCCAGTTTAACCCATCCTATCCAACATCCTCACTCCTTCCCATTAACCCCCCGCGTCTTCCTTTACGTTCCTCCCTTTGGAAAGAAGAAAACATGGTGATAATCCACAATTATGGAAAAAGAAATTTTGGAAGATTCCAATACACTTGACATAGGCCCTGATAACTCTACTGCTGAGTGCCCTATAAAAACACTAACTAACTAACTAAACAAATGAAAATGATAGGCCCAGAGTCAAAGAAGTTGAAAAAGTGTTGATAGTCCAAAGAACACGATGAACATGAACTTGTGGCGCACCCGTCCCGTTGCCAATAAATAATAAATAATGAAAGATGCATGTTCACAATGCCCAACATTAAAAGAGGTACTATTACACTGGGTCGTCGCCAACTGGCTACAGGTTTTGGGTACAACCGGAAGTGAGAACAAATGTGAGCATGCTCACCATAAAAATCTAGCCAAGGATTGCAGTTGTCAGTTTAGAAAATTCTCTTTTCCCTATATAGGCCATTGTATCAAACTGTGATCCAAACCCCAAAAACTGTAACCAGTTGGCGGTGACACCAGTGTAGTGTAATACTCCATTAAGTGTTTTCGTATTCTAAGTTTACTGAAATTTTAATGGTGCACTGTTTTTAAGTGTTTAAATTTGTATTAGCCCACCTCAATGTAAAATGGAGCAAAACTGTATTTAAGTTTAAAAATGACAAATAAAATAATTCACAAACTCATAAACATTCACATGTTACTCATCATCACTTCTCTTTATACCGCCCAACAGTATATGATGGAATAACACACAGCTCACCTGCTTGGATGTTCTGCCACATAATGGTGACGTAATCGTCCCTGTCAGTGGGGCTCTGCTGGTGGTAGAAGCCGAGCGCGAGCAATGGTGCCGTGGTAGAACTCATAAACATTCACATGTTACTCATCATCACTTCTCTTTATACCGCCCAACAGTATATGATGGAATAACACACAGCTCACCTGCTTGGATGTTCTGCCAGTTAATGGTGACGTAATCGTCCCTGTCAGTGGCGCTCTGCTGGTGGTAGAAGCCGAGCGCGAGCAGCATCTCGTGCTCAATGGTGCCATGGTAGATGCAACCATCGAACTGCAGGTTCAGAATTTGTTGCTGAAATTAGAAACAACAAATCTGACGAATACATTGTCAACTAAATAAGAACGACTCCGCTAGGCTAACATCAGGAAAATATATTGCACCACGAAACTAGACGCGAGTTCTGCGGTCGTCGTCTGGGACCTTGCCCCCTTCCCTTGAAGACCTCCGCGACGGCAACCATGACAATACGAACGATGACAAAGACGATCACAACCATGACGCGAGTCCCCCCTAGTGTAGCATGGGACTTACCTCCCCATATCCCTTACGCTAGAGCCCTAACGGTTGACTCGCCCTTAATTAATTAAATAAAATAAAAATAGCTTTAAAGTCGATCGATGATAACTGCGCATGTAATAGATATCCTTCAGATTCCAGGTACTGCAAGATGAGATTGAGCTTGCGAGTATAGTAAAAAACTTTTTGGGCCTAACGGTACTAGTTTTTTATCTATTGCGTTTTGAAATGCGCTGGAATTCCCTATCTTATGCATTGTAGCTGAACAAAATCCTACATTTTCAATCGCATATCGTTGCGTAACATCGTGACCTGTTAATGAATATTAACAAATTTACGTGCAAATGTAGATAATTTCACGACTAACATTATTTGCTTTTGAAAATGTGGTCAAACGGGGTTCGTTTTCGAGATATTTGAGATGTTTGGTCCAACTTCAACTCGTACGGCCGAGCGATTACAAGAATTACGGCAACAGCGCCGTGACGTCGCACTCTGTAGTTGGCTGTCGATGACGAGAGACAGGGGTGGGTGTGGCCTACACCTTCAATGCCTATTCTGCTCGCGGCTCAGCATTCGTATCCATATTTAGTTATCTGCTGCTCTAATTTGTAAACTAAATAGATTAGGCGGTAGACTAGAAGACAATTATGTGAACGTACTTATTGTTCATTTATTTATATTTATATATTATTTGTTTATATTATTTATTTATTCCATTTCATCTATAAATCTACGAGGGTGCACGGGAGATTGCAAGACATGCTTGGGGCCTTGGTACATTTGCTAAATTAGGCCTAGATGAGACCACTTTCAAATCCACCTGTTCTTACCAAGAGATTACCAACAGAGGCTGTGGCAAATATACATAAAATATAAAAAGAAAAGAAAAGAGTAACTTCCACGAAAAGATTACAAAAATTAAATCTATCACGGATAAAGATATAAATAATTATTATTTCCGGAAAAACAAAAGGAAAAAAAAAAACGCTCAGGCCAGGTCTCGAACCGGGTACCTCTTGCATGCTACGCGAACACGCTGCGCTCATGCCACTCGTGTCCACGGCTTTGGGGCGGCTCAGATGAATACTCCTGCAGACAGACGCGGGGCGTTTGAGGGACGCTAAGAAAAAACGAGCGTAAAAGCTCATTGTTTGCAATGCGGGTGCTGTTTACACTTGCAAATCAATCAGCCAATGTTTCTTTGTCGTAATACACAGCCATATTCTGCAGATGTACGCAACTACTATTTATTTGTATATAATATGAGTTCGAGGTGGACGCTGTGGTAGCTTGCTACATCCTTTGGGACATTTAGTACTGCCATCATAACAAACCAGTGCTATGTTGCCAAGTCAACATGTGGTTATTTGCTACAAGAAAGGTAGAATTAAAATCTTAATTTGTGGTTTTGACTATCTTAATGTCGATGAAATACATATATATAGAGAATTTATGTTCGTTTTGCATTTCTTCACCATTTCTTACTCAAGTGCTACAAATATTTATACATCGATTATTGTATAATATTTAGTTTTATGATTGTGCCTAGCATGATATACTACTGGAGTCAAAATACAACACGCGCATTTAGAACAGAACAATATTATTATTTACTTTGTATAAAAGACATAATTTGATGAAGTTGTGTTGAATACCGTTTTAAATAATACTAGATGATGATAATATAGATAAAAGTATTATTTTAAGGTGTTTTAAGTTTATTTAATGTTAAAGAAATTGTTGTTTTGATAGGGTAGTTCACTTCATCGATCGACTTTAACTGTAGATTATCCTGAGTCTGGGTCAGGAGTAGAATTTGACCCAGAGCATGGCTCTGGTAACTGTAAAAGGCAATTCAAGAGGAAATGGCCATCTTGCAAACATCAGCTAGTAAGAAGGGTATAGTAAATCTTACATCCAGAAATGAGAGGCGAGCTCTGGCGGTCATAGTACCTTCCTGAAGACGACGACGACGACAACAAGAACAATGAAAATGACTACGAAAACCCGTGGACAGCATAGGACGTTCCTCCCCAAATACCCTAGGCAAGAGTGGTGCATTATGACCTAACGGTTGACGCGCCCTTTGTCCAAATAAACTGAACTTAACCTAACTGACAGAACAACTAAGACATTAGCTTCATTTGTCTTTCTCCAACCTCGCTCTCTCTTCTCATGCACAAAACTTTAGTTGAGTGGCAAACTACCATAGAAACTACGTTACGTAGGTTGGTTTGTTTACACAAACTCGTGATCACACGCGTTAAAGCTACAAAAAAGCAGCAATAAAAAAAGCCCTGGGTGGCAAGATCTTTATACACATAGCAGTGGTTTAGTGCCAATTTTACCAGTACGTATACGCTTCCTCTCATTGGCGGCCCTTTCGCCGATGGCGAAAAATCGACATTCTACAGTTATTTCGTTATGTTTTAACTGAGAAATGGAAACTCAAGGGATTACCGTTTTATGACTGATATACACGTAGTTGATTTTACGTGTATAACTACAATTTAGTTGCCCACAACTAAACCATCATGTGTATAAAAGTATGTTATGCACAATATTAGAGACAGTTTTGAAGGTAAATTAAATTATTAGCCCAAAACATAGAACTAAACTTCCCGCACTCGGAATCTGTAAGTTTTGCAAAACAACTTTTATTATTTTATGAAACGAATCATAATAGGCCTATAACACACACCTGCACTCGATGAAAACCACTAAGAAACTAACAGTCTGCAGAAAACGCATCCCTTCCCAGTTCCCCTGAAAGTAGGGGGAGGTATAAATAAAGCCAATTTGGTGCCTTGAGCTCAAATATGTGTTTTTGGAAAAAGGATTTGTCAATTTTCAGTCATTCCATGACATGTTGTGCTATTTTCAGCGTCAGACGATCAGACTAGTCGAAGAAAGGTGGTGAGGGAGGGAAAGTCTGACAAGATAATAGATAGTTCGCCTACGCAAAAATTAATTAGATTTTTTTTCAAAACATGATTACAACCCTATCATTGCGTATCACTTGTATCACAAGCAAAAGCAGTGTGTATACGAACAATTTCTAACGCGAGCAGTGCGTATACGGTGTATACACCCATATACGCACCACTACACCACTGATACATAGACCTAAGAGTCGAAGTCTAGACTGGCAATCAAGTTCAAACATTTCCAGTCAGCCTTAAAATAAAGAAATCTGCCAGGTCAAGGACTCTATTGTATCTGGTAAGCCTACATCTTGTCTCAGAACTTGATTGTGAACAGCAGCATTGCCAAAAATAATTGAACATTTTTGCTACCATGACTTGGTGCCAAGCAGCCATTGATACACACTTGCTTGTTGAGATAATAAATACAAACTTGTTTTACTATGTTACCTTGTTATGTTATTTAAATGTTAAATGTTACCTTGTTATGCAGACATCTTGGGATTTCGGTAAATTTAATTTCTTATCAACTGCCCCGTGTTTTTACTAGTGTTTGGATTTTCCATTTGGTTTATGTGTATATTTAACGCGTTGGCACGTTGACGTCGAACGTGGGCAGCATATCGCCCATCACTATCAGGTAGACCATCGCGTTGACCGCGTCCAACCCGTCGGTCTGGCATCAGCTCTCCACGATGGTGCCCATTCACGTTGATCCCGAGCCTCCAGCAAATTCATTGCCATACCAGATTAGCAGCTCGTCATGAGGCTTGATGTCATCAAGCGTACACTAGTACACGGCGCCCTGGTATTGGAATGGGAAGAGGTTTTGGAAGACCTTTGGTGTGGCACAATTAATTGCATCCAGTCGATATCTCGAGGTCGGATGCATTGACACAAGCAACGGTATGCCGATCGTTTTTCAGCTAAAATAATAAATTATTTGTTTTAATTAAAAAAATATATACATAGGCCTAGCCTAATACATAATACAGATATTTGATCCGAGTGGTTACATTTTTTTTGCTACATTGTGCAAAATCAAGTTCCTGAATGCAGGAACCAAACAAAGCAAGAATTAATGAAACTACTCAGAACGTCTTCATTAGACTTGCATTGACAATGATCAGACATGGCATTCTTGCATCGCATTGTAAATGGACATATTATTAGGTCCAACATTCTAGTATCATTGTTCCCTCTCATAGTTCCTTCTCGTTCTACTCGGCTGTGTCACCTGTTTCATGTCACAACTCCCCATCTATCAACAACAAAAAGGTCACTGTTTATTCGTCTTGCTAAGTTGCTACAACTTTCAACTCCTTCCCACAATCTCCATCAATTGACATTTTTGCTGACAAATTTCGGCCTTTTTATCATCAATTCGGCATCTCACATATCATTAATCGGATAGTTAAGCTTAAGTTTTAAAACAAATTGATTCTTTAATGTATTATTAATTGTTTTGTTCTTTTTTATACATATCAGTACATTATAAATCATCAATTCCATCATCGTATAGGTAATTCATTGTACATTATCACAATGTTATTAACTATTAATTTATAGACAAAGTTATTGTAAGTGTTAACCAACTGTATGTTTATTGAAATGTTCTACTGTGTACTACTGTTTTTATTACGTTTTATGTTATATGCATATAATATGATTTTATATTTATTATCCTAGTACCTCGATGTAAAATGGCAGCAATGCTGTATTTGAGTGAACCAATAAATAAATAACCTACTCAAATCACATTGTAACCGATTTTCAGAGGGACATGGGCATATGCCTATAATTGGACATACAGGATATACCGGCCATAGGTGTTCTCAGTTGCTGAGGGATCGCAGCACTGCCGCCCACCAGATCAGCAAAAAGTTAATAAAATAAACTGTCTATAAAACTGTTTTTGAAGAAGAACACGACTAAACCTTACTAAAACAGGTACGGTACTGTGCCTAAGGGTATTAAACAAAAACAAAAAACACCATGTATAAACATGTACATTTAGATTTTATGTGGAAATAGAGCAAGAATTATTATAAAACCAAGTCTTGCCCAATACATCCCAAGTATTGAGTATTTACAAAGCAAATGAATGAAATGATGATATTTGATGCTCCTAAACATTGAAATCACATCTGGGGAGGTTGGCATAATAAGAGTGGGAACTTTAAGAATAAGATTACCCACAAGGCGAAAAAACTCGTGTAACCGCAATTCTTAAAATCATTATTTCATTTAAATACTCCCTCTGTGGTATTAACCACTTAATTCATATAACTTATAAAATGTTAATAATATGTGATAAAATATCCCAATCCTTTTTTATTTGACAACAAACAAACAAATTTAAAACAAAATAATTGGATGAGCAAAGCAAAGACTTCAATTTCACCGACCCCCAAAAATTAGCTCGGGTGTTTTGGGTTA
>JAMZAV010008903.1:0-15566 GCA_024449915.1 Sweltsa coloradensis | reverse complement strand
AAAAAACAAATAAAAAACTAGAAAATTGAAAAAATGTAACCGTCAAACTGTAAAATGAAAACTGACAAATGAACTTACAAGCAAACTGACAAAATGTGTTGACAACTGACATTATTACAATATCAAACTAACGAAACTAGCAAATTAAAAATCAAACTGGCAAACTGTGAAAATAAAAAACTGACAAAATGACAAACTTACAATATGAAAATGACTAACACTAACAACCTGACAAAATGCAATTGACAATCAAACATTCTTACCAAATCAAACTGACGAAAACTAGCAAATTGACAAAATGAAACTGTGAAAATGAAAAACATACAATTTGAAAAAGACTTAATCAAGCAAACTGACAAAATGTTATTGACAAACTGACAATATTACAATATCAAACTAACGAAAACTAGCAAATTAACAAAATGTAACTGTCAAACTGTGAAAATGAAAATTCTGACAAAATGACAAATGACAACTTACAATATAAAATGAATAAAACTATCAACCTGACGAAATGTAATTGACAAACTGACAATATTACAATATCAAAACTGATGAAAACTAGCAAATTAACAAATGAAACTGTCAAACTGTGAAAATGAAAATCTGACAAAATGACAAACTTAACAATATGAAAATGCCTAAGACTAACAACCTGACAAAATGCAATTGACAATCTGACATTCTACAATATCACTTAATTTGACGAAACCTACAAATTGGGGAAAAATGAAACTGTGAAAATGAAACCTTACAATTTTGAAATGAAACTAGCAACTAGCAAACTGACAAAATGTTATTGACAAACTGACAAATATTACATATCAAACGGACGAAAAACTATCTAAATTAACAAAATACAAATGACAAAACTGTGAAAATGAAAAAACAGACAAAATTACCTTTACTTACATGTAAATGACTAAAACAAGCAAACTGACAAAAATGTTATTGACAAAACTGACAATATTACAATATCAAACTGACAAAACTAGCAAATTGACAAACTGAAACGGTGAAATGAAAAACTTCGATTTGAAAATGACTTAAAGAAGCAACTGACAAAATGTTATTGACAAACTGACGAATATTACAGTATCAAGACGCGCCGAAAACTAGCAAATTAACAAATGAATCTGTCAAACTGTGAATGAAAATCTGACAAAATGACAAATGACAAAATGACAAACTTACAATATCAAACTGACGAAAACTAGCAAATTAACAAAATGAAACTGTCAAACTGTGAAAATGAAAATCTGACAAAATGACAAACTTACAATATAAAAATGATTAAACTAACAGCCTGACAAAATGAAATTTGACAATCTGACTTTTCCCTCAAAATAAAACTAAAGAAAACTAGCAAATTGACAAAATGAAACTGTGAAAATAAAAAAACAGGCAACTTAAAATGACTTAAACAAGAAAAAACTGACAAAATGTTATTGACAAACTGACAATATTACAATATCAAACTAACGAAAACTAGCAAATTAACAAATCAAACTGTCAAACTGTGAAATGAAAAACTGAAAAATGAAAAAACTTTTAATTTGAAAATGACTAAAACAAGCAAACTGACAAAATGTTATTGACAAACTGACAATATTACAATATCAAACTGACGAATACTAGAAAATAAAAAAAATGAAACTGTCAAACTTTAAATATGTAAATCTGACAAATGACAAACATACAATTTAAAAAAGACTTAATCAAGCAAATGACAAAATGAAATTGACAAAACTGACAATATTACAATACCCAAACTGACCAAACCAGCAATTGAAAAAATTAAACTGTGAAAATGAAAAACTGACAAAATGACAAACTTAAAAATATGAAACTGACAAAAACTAACAGCCTGAAAAAATGCAATTGTCAATCTGACATTCTTACTATATCAAATTGACGAAAACTAGCAATTGACAAAATGAAACTGTGAAAATGAAAAACTTACATTTTGAAAATGACTACAAGTAGCAAACTGACAAAATGTTATTGACAAACTGACAATATAACAATATCAAACTGACGAAAACTAGCAAATTAACAAAATGAAACTGACAAACTGTGAAATAAAAAAACAGACAAAATTACTTACTTACAATATGTTAATGACAAAAAACAAGCAAACTGACAAAATGTTATTGAAAAACTGACAATATTACAGTATCAAACCGACGAAAACTAGCAAATTAACAAAATGAATCTGCCCAAACTGTGGAAATGAAAATCTGACAAAATGACAAACTTACAATATGAAAATGACTAAAGCTTACAACCCTGACAAAATGCAATTGACAATATGACATTCTTACAATATAAAACTGACGAAAACTAGCAAATTGACAAAATTTAAAAACTGTCAAACTGTGAAAATAAAAATCTGACAAAATGACAAACTTACAATATGAAAATGACTAAACTAACAACCGACAATATGCAATTGACAATCTGACTTTCTAACAATATCAAACTGACGAAACTAGCAAATTGAAAAAATGAACTGTGAAATGAAAAACTTTTAATTTGAAAATGATTACAACAAGCAAACTGACAAATGTTATTGACAAATGACAAATTACAATATCAAACTGACGAAAACTAGCAAATTAACAAAAGAACTGTCAAACTGTGAAAATGAAAATCTGACAAATGAAAAATTTACAATATAAAAGACTAAGACAAAATGCAATTGACAATCAGACTTTTCTTAAAAAATCAAACTAACGAAAACTAGCAAATTGACAAAATGTAACTGTAAAACTTTTGAAATGAAAATCTGAAAAAATGACAAACTAACAATGTAAAAATGAATAAAACAAAAAACCCTGACAAAAGGCAATTGACAATCTGACATTCAAAAACAAACTGACGAAAACTAGCGAATTGACAAAATGAAACTGTGAAAATGAAAAAATTACAATTTTGAAAATGACTAAAACAAGCAAACTGACAAAATGTTAATGACAAACTGACAATATTACAATATCAAACTAACGAAAACTAGAAAATTAACAAAATCAAACGGTCCAAACTTTGAAATGAAAAACTGACAAAATGACAAACTTACAATAAGAAAATGACTAAAACTAACAACCTGACAAAATGCAATTGACAATCTGACATTCTTAAAAAATAAAACTGACAAAAAACTAGCAAATTGAAAAAATTTGAAAACTGTGAAAATGAAAAACTTTAAATTTGAAAATGACTAAAACAAGCAAACTGACAAATGTTATTGACAAACTGACAATATTACAATATCAAACTGACGAAAATAGAAAATTGACAAAATAAAACTGTCAAACTGTGAACAATGAAAATCTGCCCAAAATGACAAACTTACAATAAAAAATGACTAAGAATACAACCTGACAAAATGAAATTTGACAATCAGCCCATTCTTAAAAAATAAAACTAACGAAAACTAGAAAATGAACAAAATCAAACGGTCAAACTTTGAAAATGAAAAAACTGACAAAATGACAAACTTACAATAAAAAAAATGACTAAAACTAACAACCTGCACAAAATGCAATTGACAATCTGACATTCTTAAAAATCAAACTGACGAAAACTGGCAAATTGACAAAATGAAACGTCAAACTGTAACAATGAAAATCTGACAAATGACAAACTTACAATATGAAAATTGACTAAGAATAACAACCTGACAAATGCAATTGACAATCAGACATTATTACCAATCAAACTGACGAAAACTAGCAAATTGACAAAATGAAACTGTGGAAAATGAAAAACATACAATTGAAAAGACTAAAACAAGCAAACTGACTATATGTTATTGACAAACTGACTATATTTTAATATGAAACTAACGAAAACTAGCAAATTAACAAAATCAAACTGTCAAACTGTGAAAATGAAAAACTGACAAAATGACAAACTTACAATATGAAAATGACTAAAACTAACAACCTGACAAATGAAATTTGACAATCTGACATTACTACAATATTAAACTGACGAAAACTAGCAAATTGACAAAATGAAACTGTGAAAATGAAAAACTTCAATTTGAAAATGACTAACAACACGCAAACCGACAAAATGTTATTGACAAACTGACAAAAACTAGCAAATTAACAAATGAAACTTTCAAACTGTGAAAATGAAAATCTGACAATATGACAATATTACAATATAAATGACTAAAACTAACAACCTGACAAAATGCAATTGGCAATCTGATATTCTTACAAAATCAAACTGACAACACCTAGCAAAATAACAAAAATGAAACTGTCAAACTCTGAAAATGAAATCTTACAAAATAACAAACATACAATATGAATATAAACTAAAGCTTACAACCTGACACAATGCAATTGACATTCTGACATTCTTACAAAATAAAACTGACGAAAACTAGCAAATTGACAAAATGAAACTGTGAAAATGAAAAACCGACAATGAAAAATGAAATGAAAAAGACAAGCAAACTGCAAAATGTTATTGACAAACTGACAATTTTACAATATCAAACTGACGAATACTAGCAAATTAACAAAATGAAACTGTCAAACTGTGAAAATGTAAATCTGACCAAAATGACAAACTTACAATATGAAAATGACTAAAACTAACAACCTGACAAGATATGATATTGACAATCTGACATTCTTACAAAATCAAACTGACGAAAACTAGCAAATTGACAAAATAAACCTGTGAAAATGAAAAAAATACAACTTGAAAATGACTAAAAAAAGCAAACTGACATAGTGTTAATGACAAACTGACAATATTAAATATCAAACTAACGAAAACTAGCAAATTAAAAAATCAAACTTTTCAAACTGTGAATATGAAAATCTGACAAAATGATAAACTTACAACACGATAATGACAAACTAACAACCTGACAAAATGCAATTGACAATCTGACATTCTAACAAAATCAAACTGACGAAAACTAGCAAATTGACAAAATGAAACTGTGAAAATGAAAAACATAAAATTTTGAAAAAGACTTAATAAAGCAAACTGACAATATGCAATTGACAATCTGACATTACTACAATATTAAACGGGACGAAAACTACAAATTGACAAAATGAAAACTGTGAAAATGAAAAATTTTCAATTTGAAAATGTCTACATCATGCAAACTGACAAAACTGTTATTGAAAAACTGACAAAACTAGCAAATTAACAAAATGAAACTGTCAAACGGTGGAAATGAAAATCTGAAAAAATGACAAACTTACAATATGAAAATGACTAAGACTTACAACCCTGACAAATGAAATTTGACAATCTGACATTCTTACAAAATAAAAACTGACGAAAACTAGCAAATTGACAAAATGAAACGGGTGAAAATAAAAAACCGACAATGAAAAATGAAATGAAAAAGACAAGCAAACTGCAAAATGTTATTGACAAACTGACAATTTTAAAATATCAAACTGACGAATACTAGCAAATTACAAAATGAAACTGTCAAACTGTGAACATGTAAATCTGACAAATGAAAAACTAACAATATGAAAATGACTAAACTAACAACCTGAAAATATGCAATTGACAATCTGACATTCATAAAAAAATCAAAACTGACGAAAACTAGCAAATTGACAAAATGAACCTTGTGAAAATGAAAAAAATACAATTTTGAAAATGACTAAAACAAGCAAACTGAAAAAATGTTAATGAAAAAACTGACAATATTACAATATCAAACAAACGAAAACTAGCAAATTAAAAAAATCAAATTGTCAAACTGTAAAAATAAAAAAACTGACAAATGACAAACTTACAATATACAACTGACAAAAACTAGCAAATTAACAAAAATGAAACTGTCAATTTGTGAAAATGAAATCTAACAAAATGACAAACTTACAATATGAAAATGAATAAAACTAACAACTGACAAAATGCAATTGACAATCTGACATTCTAAAAAAATCAAACTGACGAAAATTAGCAAATTGACAAAATGAACTGTAAAATGAAAAACATAAAATTTTGAAAAGACTTAATCAAGCAAACTGACAAAGTGTTATTGACAAACTGACAATATTAAAATATCAAACTAACGGAACTAGCAAATTAACAAAATCCAAACTGTCAAACTGTGAAAATGAAAACTGACAAAATGACAAACTTACAATATGAAAATGACTAAAACTAACAACCTGACAAATGCAATTGACAATCTGACATTACTACAATATTAAACTGACGAAAACTAGCAAATTGACAAATGAAACTGTGAAAATGAAAACTTTCAATTTGAAAATGACTACAACAAGCAAACTGAACAAAATTTTATTGACAAACTGACAAAAACTAGCAAATTAACAAAATGAAACTGTCAAACGGTGGAAATGAAAATCTGACAAAATGACAAACTTACAATATGAAAATGACTAAGACTTACAACCCTAAACAAAATGCAATTGACAATATGACATTCTTACCAAATCAAACTGCCAAAAACTAGCAAATTGACAAATAAAACTGTCAAACTGTGAAAATGAAAATCTGACAATATGAAAAAATTACAATATAAAAAATGACTAAAACAAAACAACCTGACAAAATGCAATGGCAATCTGACATTCTTAAAAAATCAAACTGACAAAAACTAGCAAAATTACAAAATGAAACTGTCAAACTCTGAAAATGAAATTCTGACAAATAACAAACTTACAATATGAAAATGGCTAAAGCTTACAACCTGACACAATGCAATTGACAATCTGACATTCTTACAAAATAAAACTGACGAAAACTAGAAATTGACAAATGAAACTGTGAAAATGAAAAACCCGACAATGAAAAATGAAATGAAAAAGACAAGCAAACTGAAAAATGTTATTGACAAACTGACAATTTTACAATATCAAACTGACGAATACTAGCAAATTACAAAATGAAACTGTCAAACTGTGAACATGTAAATCTGACAAAATGACAAACTTACAATATGAAAATGACAAAAACTAACAACCTGACAATATGCAATTGACAATCTGACTTTCATACAAAATCAAACTGACGTACACTAGCACCTTGACAAAATTAAACTGTGAAAATGGAAACTGAAAACTTGAAAATGACAAAAAACAAGCAAACTGACAAAATGTTAATGACAAACTGACAATATTACAATATCAAACTTACGAAAACTAGCAATTAAAAAAATCAAACTGTCAAACTGTAAAACTGATAAACTGACAAAATGACAAACTTACAAAAATGAAACTGACGAAAACTAGCAAATTGAAAAATAGAAACTGTAAAAATGAAAACTTTCAATTTGAAAATGACTACAACAAGCAAATTGACAAAATGTTATTGACAAACTGACAATATTAAAACCAATATCAAAATGACGAAAACTAGAAAATTGACAAATGTAACTGTCAAACTGTGAAAATAAAAAACTGACAAATGACCAAACTTACAATATGAAAATGACAAAAAACTAAAAACCCTGACAAAATGCAATTGACAATCTGACGAAACTAGGAAATTGACACAATGAAACTGTGAAAATGAAAAACTTTAATTTGAAAATGACTAAAAACAAGAAAACTGACAAAATGTTTTTGACAAACTGACAATATTACAACATCAAACTGACGAAAACTAGCAAATTGAAAAAATGTTACTGTCAAACTGTGAAAATGAAAATCTGACAAAATGACAAACTTACAATATGATAATGAATAAACTTACAACCTGAAAAAATGCAATTGACAATCTGACATTCTTACAAAATCAAACAGACAAAAACTAGCAAATTGACAAAATGAAACTGGGGAAAATAAAAAACATACAATTTGAAAAAGACTTAATCAAGCAAACTGCCCAAAATTTTATTGACAAACTGAAAATATTACAACATCAAACTGACGAAAACTAGCAAATTGACAAAATGTTACTTTCAAACTGTGAAAATGAAAATCTGACAAATGACAAACTAACAATATGATAATGAATAAAACTTACAACCTGACAAAATGCAATTGACAATCTGACATTTTTAAAAAATCAAACAGACGAAAACTAGCAAATTGAAAAAATGAAACTGTGAAAATGAAAAACATACAATTTGAAAAAGACTTAATCAAGCAAACTGAAAAAATGTTATTGACAAACTGACAATATTACAATATCAAACTGACGAAAACTAGCAAATTAAAAAAAACTGACGAAAACTAGTCAATCTTGTGAAAATGAAAATAATGACAATATGACAAACTTACAATATGAAAAGACTAAAACTAATAACCTTGACAAAATGCAATTGACAATCTGACATTCTTACAAAATTAAACTGACGAAAACTAGCCAAATTGAAAAAATAAAACTGTAAAAATGAAAAACTGACAATATAAAAATACTAAAGCAAGAAAACTGTCAAAATGTTACTGACAAAAAGACAATATACCTAAATCAAACTGACAAAAACTAGCAAATTGAAAAAATGAAACTGTGAAAATGAAAAACTGACATATAAAAAGACTAAAGCAAGAAAACTGTCAAAATGTTACTGACAAAATGACAATATACCTATATCAAACTGCGAAAACTAGCAAATAACAAATGAACTGTCAAACTGGAAAATGTAAATCTGACAAAATGACAAACTTACAAAAAGAAAATGACTAACTAACCAACCTAAACAAATGCAATTGACAATCTGACATTCTTAAAAAATAAAACCCTGACGAAAACTAGCAAATTGACAAAATAAAACTATGAAAATGAAATACTTAAAAATTCGAAAAGACTTAAATAAAGCAAACTGACAAAATGTTATTGACAAACTGACAATATTAAAATATCAAACTAACGAAACCCTAGCAAATTAACAAAATGAAACTGTCAACCTGTGGAAATAAAAATCTGACAAATGACAAACTTGCAATATGAAATGACTAAAACTAACAAACCTGACAAAATGCAATTGACAATCTGACATTCTTACAAAATCAAACTGACGAAAACTATCAAATTGACAAAATGAACCTGTGAAAATGATAAAAATACAATTTGAAAAGATTTAAATCAAGCAAACTGAAAAAATGTTATTGGCAAACTGACAAATTACAATATCAAACTGACGCAAACTAGCAACTTGACAAAATTAAACTGTGAAAATAAAAAACTGACACTTAAAAATGACTAAACAAGCAAACTGACAAATTTTAAATGACAAACTGACAATATTATAATATCAAACTGACGAAAACTAAAAATTTAAAAAAAAATCAATGTCAAACTGTAAAAAATGAAAAACTGACAAAATACAAACTAACAATATGAAACTGACGAAACTAGCAAATTGACAAAATGAAACTGTGAAAATAAAAAACTTTCAATTGAAAATGACTACAACAAGCAAACTGACAAATGTTATTGAAAACTGACAAATTAAAATATAAAACTGCAAAAGCTAAAAAATTAACAAATAAAACTGTAAAACTGTGAAAATGAAAATTGACAAATGACAAACTTCAATATAAAAAATGACAAAGCAAACCAACCTGAAAAAATTGCAATTGCAATCAGACATTCTTCCAAATAAAAACAAAAGAAATAGCAAATTGAAAAAATGTAACTGTAAAACGTAAAATGAAAACTGAAAAAATGAAAAACAAACATATGAAAAAACTAAAACTAACAACCTGAAAAATGCAATTGAAAATGTGACGAAACTAAAAATTGACACAATGAAACTGTGAAAATAAAAAACTTTTAATTTGAAAAGTAAAACAGCAAAGTGCAAATTTTTATTGACAAACGACAATATTCATTCAAACGACAAACTAGCAATTACCAAAATAAACTGTCAAACTGTGAAAATAAAATCTGACAAAATGACAACTTGAAAATATGAATGACAAAAACTAACAACCTGACAAATGTTATTGACAAACTGACCATTTACATATCAAACTGACGAAAACTGCAAATTGACAAAATGAAACTGTCAAACTGTTAAAAATGAAAATCTGACAAAATAATAACTTTACAATATGAAAATGACTAAAATAAAAACCCTGCCCAAAATGCAATGACATCAGACATTCTTCCCAAAATCAAACTGACGAAAACTAGCAATTGACAAAATGTAACTGTCAAACTGTGAAAAATAAATCTAACAAAATGACAAACTTACAAAAATGAAAATGAATAAAACTAACAACTGACAAAATGCAATTGACAATCTGATTTTTACAAAATAAAACTGACAAAACTGCAATTGACAAAATGACCTTAAAAATTTAAAAATACATTGAAAAAACTTATCAAGCAAACTGAAAATGTTTTTGGGCAAACTGACAATATTACAATATCAAACTGACGCAAACTAGCAAACTTGAAAAAATTAAACTGTGAAAATGTAAACTGACAAATTGAAATGACTAAAACAAGCAAATTTGACAAATGTTAATGACAAACTGACAATATTACAATATCAAATAACAAAAACTAGCAAATTAAAAAATCAAACTGTCAAACTGTAAAAATGAAAACTGACAAATGACAAACAACTATGAAACTAAACAAAAATTTCAAATTGAAAAAATGAAACTGTGAAAATGAAAAACTTTCAAATTTGAAAATGACTACAAAAACAAACTGACAAAATTTATTGACAAACTGCCCAAAAATTACAATATCAACTGACAAAAGCTAGCAAAATTAACAAAATGAAACTGTCAGCTGTGAAAATGAAAATCTGACAAAAGACAAACTAACAATATAAAAATGCTAAAACTAAAAACCCTGACAAAATGCAATTGACAATTGACGAAAACTAGCAATTGACAACAAGAACGTGAAAATGAAAAACTTTAATTTGAAATGAACTAAAACAAGCAAAGTGACAAAATGTTATTGACAAACTGACAATATTACAATATCAAACTGACGAAACTAGCAAATTACCAAAATGAAACTGTCAAACGTGAAAATGAAAATCTGACAAAATGCAAACTTACAATATGACAATGCTAGACTAACAACCTGACAAAATGCAATTGAAAAATAGACATTCTTACCAAATAAAACTGACGAAAACTACAATTTACTTAAATGTAGTTCATTGTTGTGTCTGCATCTATAATTACAATTTATTTAGTTGTCCTCCTTTGTAAATCAGTTTTTTAACTAAAATAGGATAACGTTAAAAAATAAATAATAAAAAAATAAAATTGACAAAATGTAACTGCCCAAAACTGTAAATGAAATTCGACAAATGACAAACTAACAATGTAAAATGAATAAACTAAAAACCCTGAAAAAAGCAATTGCAATCTGACATTCTTAAAAAATCAAACTGAAAAAAACCCTAGCACATTGACAAAATGAAACTGTGAAAATGAAAAACATTAAAATTTGAAAATAGATTTAAAATCAAGGAAACTGAAAAAATGTTATTGACAAACTGAAAATATTAAAATATCAAACTGACGAAAACTAGCAAATTGACAAAATGAAACTGTGAAATTAAAAAAAAAAAAACTGACAACTTGAAAATGTAAACAAGCAAACTGACAAAATGTTAATGAAAACTGACAATATTACAATATCAAACTAACGAAAACTAGAAAATAACAAAATCAAACTGTCAAACTGTAAAATGAAAAACTGCAAAATGAAAAAACTTACAATAAGAAAATGACTAAAACAAACAACCTGACAAAATGCAATTGACAATCTGACATCTTAAAAAATCAACTGACGAAAATTTAGCAAATTGACAAAATTGAAACTGTGACAATGAATAACTTTAAATTTGAAAATGAGAAAACAAGCTAACTGACAAAATTTATTGACAAACGGGCAATATTAAAATATCAAACTGACGAAACTAGCAAATTGAAAAAATAAAAACTGTCAAACTGTGAAATTGAAAATCTGACAAAATAAAAAAACTTACAATATGAAAATGACAAAGAATAACAACCTGACAAAATGCAATTGACAATCTGACATTCTTACATTATCAACTGACGAAAACTGCAAATTGACAAATTGAAACTGTGAAAATGAAAAACATCCCAACTTGAAAATGACTTAAAAAAGCAAACTGACAAAATGTTAATGACAAGCTGACATATTACAATACCAAACTAAACGAAAACTAGCAAATAAAAAAAATTAAACTGTCAAACTGTGAAAGAAAAACTGACAAAATGACAAACTTACAATATGAAACTGACGAAAACTAGCAAATTGACAAAATAAAACTGTAAAAATAAAAACTTTCAATTTGAAAATGACTACAACAAGCAAACTGACAAAAATTTTATTGACAAACTGACAATATTACATATCAACCTGACGAAAACTAGCAAATTGACAAAATGTAACTGTCAAACGGGTGAAAAAGAAAATCTGACAAAATGACAAACTTACAATATGAAATGAATAAACTAACAGCCTGACAAAAATGCAATTGACAATCTGACATTCTTACAAAATAAAACTGAAGAAAACTAGCAAATTGACAAAATGAAAACTGTGAAAATGAAAAAACAGGCAACTTAAAAATGATTTTAAACAAGCAAACTGACAAATGTTTTTGGGACAAACTGACAATATTACAATATCCAACTGACGAAAACTAGCAAATTAACAAAATGAAAGAATGAAACTGTCAAACTGTGAAAATGAAAACCTGACAAATGACAAACTGACAATATTACAATAACAAACTAACGAAAACTAGCGAATTAAAAAAATGAAACTGTCAAACTGTGAAAATGAAAAACTGACAGAATGACAAACTTACAATATTTGAAACTGACAAAAACTAGCAATTGACAAATGAAACTGTGAAAATGAAAAACTTTCAATTTAAAAATGACTACAACAAGCAAACTGACAAAATGTTATGACAACTGACAATATTACAATATTAATCTGACGAAACTAGCAAATTAACAAAATGAAACTGTCAAACTGTGCCAATGTCAATCTGACAAACTGACAAACTTTACAATCTTAACTGATTAAAACTCACAACCTGACAAAATGCAATTGACAATCAGACATTCATACCAAATCAACTGACGAAAACTAGCAAATTGACAAAATGTAACTGTCAACTGTGAAAATGAAATCTGACAAAATGACAAACTAACAATGTGAAAATGAATAAAACTAACAACCTGACAAAAGGCAATTGACAATCTGACATTCTTACAAAATCAAACTGACGAAAACTAGCAATTGACAAAATGAACTGTGAAAACGAAAACATACAATTGAAAAAGACTTAATCAAGCAAACTGACAAAATGTTAATGACAAACTGACAATATAACAATATCAAACTAACGAAAACTAGAAAATTAACAAAATAATCTGTCAAACTGTGAAAATGAAAAACTGACAAAATGACAAACTTACAATATGAAAATGACTAAAGCTAACAACCTGACAAAATGCAATTGACAATCTGACATTCTTACAAAATCAAACTGACGAAAACTAGCAAAATAACAAAATGAAACTGTCAAACTGAGAAAATGAAAATCTGACAAAATGACAAACTTACAATATGAAAATGACTAAAACTAACAACCTGACAAAATGTTATTGACAAACTGACAATATTACAATATCAAACTGACGAAAACTAGCAAATTGACAAAATGTAACTGTCAAACTGTGAAATGAAAACTAACAAAATGACAAACTAACAATATGAAAATGAATAAAACTAACAACCTGACAAAATGCAATTGACAATGTTTACAAAAAACTGAGCCAAATTGACACAATGAACTGTGAAAATGATAAAACTTAATTTAAATTGAAAAACTAAAGCAAACTGACAAAATGTAATTGGACAAACTGACAATATTACAATATGAAACTGACGAAAACTAGCAAATTGACAAAATGAAACTGTGAAAATGAAATTCTGACAACATGACAAACTAACAATGTGAAAATGACTAACACTAACAACCTGACAAAAGGCAATTGACAATCTGACATTCTTACAAAATCAAACTGACGAAAACTAGCACATTGACAAAATGAAACTGTGAAAATGAAAAACTTACAACTTGAAAATGACTAAAACAAGCAAACTGACAAAATGTTAATGAAAAACTGACAATATTACAATATCAAACTAACGAAAACTAGAAAAATAACAAAATCAAACTGTCAAACTGTAAAAATGAAAAACTGACAAAATGACAAACTTACAATATGAAAATGACTAAAACTAACAACCTGACAAAATGCAATTGACAATCTGACATTCTTAAAAAATAAAACTGAAGAAAACTAGCAACTTGACAAAATGAAACTGTGAAAATGAAAAACAGGCAACTTAAAAATGACTTAAACAAGAAAAACTGACAAAATGTTATTGACAAACTGAAAATTATTAAAATATCAAACTAACGAAACTAGCAAATTAACAAAATCAAACTGTCAAACTGTGAAAATGAAAAACTGACAAAATGACAAACTTACAATATGAAAATGACTAAAACTAACAAACTGACAAAATGTTATTGACAAACTGACAATATTACAATATCAACTGACGAATACTAGAAAATAAACAAAATGAAACGGTCAAACTGTAAATATGTAATCTGACAAAATGACAAACATACATTTGAAAAAAATTTAATCAAGCAAACTGAAAAAATTAAATTGCAAATGACAATATTAAAATATAAATGAGAAAACCCAGCAATTTGAAAAAATTTAAAACGGGAAAAAATAAAAAACTGAAACTTAAAATGACTAAAAAAAGAAAACTGACAAATTTTTAAGAAAAAATAAATATTACAATAAAAAAACTAACGAAAACTAGAAAATTAAAAAAAATCAACTGTCAAACTGTGAAAATGAAAACTACAAAAAAAACTTACAATTTTTTGAAATTGAAAAAAAACTACAAATTGACAAATAAACTGTGAAAATAAAAAAACTTTAAATTTAAAATGCTACAACAAGAAAACTGAAAAAATTTTTATTGACAACTGACAATATTACAATTTTAAATTCTGACAAAACAAGAAATTAAAACAAAAATGAAACTGTCAAACTGTAAAAAAAAATTGACAAAATGACAAACTTAAATATGAAAATGACAAAGACTAAAAAACCTGAAAAAAATGAAATTTGGCCCATCAGACATTTTCCCAAATCAAACAAAACGAAAAACGGAAAATTGAAAAATGAAAACCGTCAAACTGGAAAATAAAAAATTGACAAAAGACAAACTTAAAATATGAAAATGAAAAAAAACTAACCCTGAAAAAATGAAAATTGACAATCTGACATTCTTAAAAAAATAAAAACTGAAAAAAAAAACTAGAAAATTGAAAAAATGAAACTGTGAAAATGAAAAACAGACAACTTAAAAATGACAAAAACAAGAAAAAACTGACAAAATGTTGTTACAAACTAAAATTATTACAATATCAAACAAACAAAAACTAAAAATTAAAAAAAATCAAAGGGAAAAACTGTAAAAAAAAAACGGAAAAAATGACAACTTACAATATAAAAATGACTAAGACTAAAAAACTC